>LJIJ01001017.1:0-61338 GCA_001718145.1 Orchesella cincta
AATCCTCCGTGGTGCAGTCACTTCCATGCGCGTGCTAAACAGGTGTTTTAGGCAGATTGAGTAAATTCAACCTGCATTGGCAACAATAGTCGTTATAGGCATATTGGTGACTGCACTCTGCTGCTGGAATACAGTCGTCGGAATCCGAACATTTCGTGTTCACCAACCCAAACATTTGGTGCCGGAAAAATCAAAGATAAACTTGGGTCTTGTCACATTCGCATGTTCCACTCATTCCACACACAAATGGATTCAAACATTGATCATTTGATTCCTTTCACATTCTTTTTCATCGCTTAAAAAGTATCTTTCCTTGCATTCACACTTTTTGCTATTTGTTTTTCGGTCTGTTTGGCACTCTGCGTTGCTAATGCAAGCTTGTCCCTACCAATTTGTAACACTGTCTTTTGTAGATCTCGTAACGTGAGGTGGTTTCATTGCATTCGCATTGATTTTTCTCAACGTTGCAAACGAAGAAACCACCTGTTTTACATTGCAGATCATGTTCACATTGCCCCCGGTAATCACTTTTCATTATACAAGTTCCGTTAGCAGCTTCGTAGAACTCGGGCAAGCAGGAGCAGAATCCATCTTTACATTCGGAATTGGCAATGCATTGTAAATCTTCTCTCCAACTTCTTTCTTCATCTGTGGCGAGAAGGTCGACTGTTGTAAATGTGCAATTTTTCTCCGGCAAGTACAGAACATTTTGAATGCTCAAAAGTCATTATCTCAGGCATGCTGCAATTGCAAATCCCATTTTGGCATGTGAGGGAAGCTCGTGAATCGCAACGAGTTGAGCGGTTGCATGGCTCTCCAAATGAAGCACGGAATTGTGCAGTTGTCCCTGAAACTAATAGAATTAACACAAGACACTGCACAGCGCAGTTGCAATTCTCCCCCATTTTTTGATTGTGCTAAAATTTCTACTGTTTTGTTGCCACCAAATAAAACTTCTTGTTCTTTCAGCTCTGATCAAAGAATTGTGACTGAAGCTCAAGGGTTTCATTGCAAACGAATGGAAAGGATGTAAAACTTGATAAACTGAAAACGAACTTATTCAAGATTGTAACATCCGTGAAACACATGGCGAGGCTTGATAAAGATTTCCTTCAAATTTTACACTTAAGAAACTCAATGTAAAACATGTTGTTGGGATGCTTCAACGGAAGTATTGACTTGAACATTATATTGCATATTGAGCGATTATTTATTTTTATTTAAATTGAATGAGTGTTGCCAAACACTTGTAGACCCACAATATCTCACTGTGTTTGTGAGGATCAGTGTTGGCAAAAGTGTGACATCCTCAAAGCGTCTTTGTAAAGAAGTATGTTTATGATTTGTTTTGTGCAGATACTATCCTACTATCTATGTCTCACTTACCGGAACTTTTGCTCAGCTAAAATATGTTAATTAGGTTTGTGTAATCGGTTTCATAATTCAATTTTTTCCGTTGTTTTATTTAAACTTAGGCCAAAAAACATTTTCAACTTGTATTTGCTCCAATTTTCATGGCTATGAATGAAGTCGGGTACCCCAAGTATTATATTAAATTTTTAGCAATGTTCTAATGTTTCAATGACAGCGATCTGATTGAAATCTTACGTAATACAACAGGTTGGAGACATGTTAATATTTTGAGCTGTGATCCCATTCCATTTACACACTTTATTTAAAAAATCCACATTACCTTTAGTTCGACGAAGATAGATTACAAAGGGATTAAAAAACTAAAAAGTTTGCTGCGTATTGAAAAGGTCCAGGGTATGTTGCATATAATATGAAATAATAAAAATTTGATTATAAAATGGAAATGCAAGGAGTTCATTCATTTAATAAATACAACCTTCACATTTTCATTTTAGTGGATAAGCTTGTTCAGCGAGTAGCCAATCCAACAAAAAAAACTGAGATTGATGGAGGGCGTGGATTTTAGTATCTGCATTTATACATTTAAATGTCTTAAGTAAAATTCATTTATCTGAATTATGTAAACAACCGTTAAAATGGAGTTTTTATTTTATTTGGGCATTTATGAAACAAAATCTATTTGAAACTTCCTCCAACATTGAAAGCAAAATGATTTTTTTGCATGCTAAATCAGAGGAAACATTGACTTTCGCATGAAAGAAAGAATAATAACATGTAGTAATTATCATGCACATTTATGCAACAAGATAAACTACCATTCATGAAGTGCAAATGTTGACCAAATAAGAAATGCATGAACTAATACCAATTTGTGGCAAAATAAGTTATCCGAATTCCTCTAAAATTAATGTTAAAGTTGTTTCATGATTATTTCTGCCTGTGTTTTACAAATTTAATTGGTATTGTATTAAAATATTTAATGAATAAGTTTTCTCGAATAATAATGAATGAGTCTTATTTTCTTCTCGTGTGATATACAAAGGAAGACCAAGAACCATATAAACACAAGTCATCCTGTCATTACTTGTGTCATAACAAAACGTGTGTTAACAAGTCGTCATGAATTTAAGTAGTATAAAAAATAACTCCAAAGCAATCACAAGTAGCAACAACAACTACAGTTGAAAACAAGAATATAAGTTTTAATTACTGATAAGTAAAGGTTCTGAGCATGAGGCATCAATATGAACTGACGTCAATAAATCATTTTTATCCTGCATACCCAAAATTCCCAATACAAAAACTTTTTCAATGTTTTATGACGTTTTATAAAATAAAATGAGATCACTTGTTTTACTTGCCGACCAATCCAGTATTCACAATTATTTAATTCATGAACTCATGACCCATGTTGCTCAAGAAAGCAAACAGTCGAACTGTCTAAAACCACCTCATATTTATCAGAACACCAATAATTCATCGTTGCAGCTGCAAGCAAAACTATTAAAACTTTCCATTACACTTTCCAGAAAGCATGACGTTAGTTCAAGGTAAACTGAGGAACCAAACATATATATGTAATAATTTGTATTCCTTCGTTTTTGACCTTTTGAACTTTCAAGAAGATATCAAAGGCTGCATTGATTGGGAGTATTTGTTAAAAGCAACTTTCATCCCGAAAAATAAGGTATTTTTGGTTCCTATATTCCAGCGTTCTCCAGGGAATTCACATTCATTCAATTCTTGTCACTGAAGTGAGAACATTTCAATACCATTTACAATGTTTCCAAAGCTCTTCCAGAGTTTCATTATCTTCGGCGTTTGTCTTGCAGCAACCACTTGCTATGCAGCGGACAAAATAGAAATTTTTAACCCCTTCGAAAGTGTTAAATACGGGTCTCCCTGCAGTAATACGAATATAAATCAAGCAGCTTGTGGTTTCGAATTTTGGTGTTACAACGATACTTGCCAATGTCCTCATCCAGAAGCATCCATTTATACGCCAGGGAATTCTCAACCGTGCAAAATAAAGGCTGGAAAACGGTGCATTGATAAATATGAGAACTACAATGGTCGCACTGGATTTCAAACGACCATTAAGGAATTTGTTTGCGTCGATAATGCGGAATGCCTGCCCCGGGTTTTGTAGCTGCCTTCCCGGATTTCACATGGTGGACGATGGGACATGCGTAAGAAAAGGGGATATTGGGAAAACCTGCAACTCCGACGTTGACTGTAACACTGAAAAGTACTTGGCTTGCGGGGAAACAAATGGACGGAAAATATGCATCTGCCCAAACAACCCCAATCCATCAATCATTTGGTACCAGTGTGCGGCTTCTCTCCAGAATTGTAGCAGTGATGGAGTGAAATGCGTCCGAAATGCGAACTGTGGATGGAACATGTGAATGTAAATCGGCTATGTGAGATCTAGAACAGGTTTTTGTCAAAAAATGGATTCTCAAACTTCAATGAGACTTGTGAGACTGATGACGACTGTCACAGTGATGAAAATAGATTTTCCCTTATTTGCAATTCCGAGGGCCGTTGTAATTGTGGCGGAAGTACACACATTTCCAGCAATGGAAAACTTACATGCGCGGTGGTGTTTGTGTAAACGTATTTGTTGGAAAGTGTTCTCAATGAAGACTGTGATAAGAACTTTGAGTGCAACGATCGTAGTGGTCGCTTCCTCTGCAAAGATTTATATCCTGTGAACTATGATGGCAATCCGAATTTGCAAAATTCATTATTTATGAAAAATGAAAACTGCAATTTTTTTTGCTGATTTCAAGTTGCTCGGTTTCAGTTTGATTTTGTTTTTGATTTATCAAAAATGTCTGTAACTAATTTTAAGCCAAATTATTTGACAATATTATTCTGCATTTGGGCCGTACAATAAAATAATATATTAAAACTGTTTTACATACAAAATCTGTTTTAAAATTTACCCGTTTTGTACAATTATTTATTCCACTCATCAAAATATCCAATTGAATGCGCATGTTTTACTTGTAATTATGCTGAAGAAACAACACGCTTATGCAAATAAAAACCCAAACAAACAAATATGATCGCACTCGCGAAGCATCCTACTTGTGTTTTCAGCATCCCATTTTTGTAATCCGCTTTCATGAAATACAGCAAATTTCTTATACGAAGTCTAGTTCACTCCATTTATAATATATTAGCTATGTTGTCTGTGATGTAAAAACTTCATTTATTCATTTGATAATGCATCCATGAAGAATGGTGTCCAGTTTGAGTTTTATCAATGTAAAACATTAGCAGTAATCATATTTGTACAGAATGCATGCCTACGAAAACAAAATATCAGCGTTCTCAAAATGATTGGGTCTTACAAATACTCCAACAATATTATAACCATATACACAATCACTTACAATCGGTTTTGTGATGCCTGCATACTTGTTTTCTTATTGTAAAGTTACACATTCGTTCTCATAAAATCCAGTTCCATTTTATCTCTTCCACTTCTTTATTTTTTCAGCTAAAATTTTCGCAGTCGAGTTTTACATTTCGGGGACTCCGTTTCATAATCACAGAGCTCGAATTTTATGAGACCTAAATCTACGGAAACTTAGTTTCAAAGTGAACAACATGCGTAAGTTTCACGTATATCTAGCAATTTGTTTGCTCGTCTCGTTCATACCAACCAAGGAACAAAATATGTTGAACAAATAATTTATGCAACATTTGGCGAAAAATGTAGAGGTATAATTCGCTGTGATTTCAGAGCATACTTGACATGCAACAATGGGAGGTGGGAGTGCGTCATTCCTGAAACCATGATATTTGACGGGGAAACGTGTGCTCTAATTGCTGGTGGAAATAGCGCCCTTTCTGAAACGGAAACTATGCCATGTGTGCTTAACGCAGACTGTACATTACCTCCAAAATGTCACACTGTGAGGCACCGAAGATATAGACATAAAATAGATACGGATACCAACGAATACAAAAATAAAACGTGAAAATGCAAGCCCGACTTCTTTAGGAACCAAACGGGAGAGAACCAAATGAAGTAGAACAAGGAACAATTTGTACTGATGGAATTTGTGCTTGTAAGAATGGAATATTTGACGACCAACAAGACAGTTGTAGAGCAAGTGTGTTAGATTTTTGTGAAAACTCTACATATTGCGTTTCCAACTCCCACTGCGCTGAACCTGAGGGAGAATATAATTTACGACAATGTGTTTGCGACAATGGTTTCGTTCCAGTGGATAATTTCTGTCAACCTTCAATAGGAATGCCTTGTAATTTACCAAAAATTAATGATACGCAGAGTAATAACACACTCATGGGGTATTGTGATCCGATCGCATCTCTCCGCTGTATTAATGGAACCTGCAAGTGCAAGGCTGAGGAAGAGTATGACATGGGAATGAGAAAATGCCGAGGTTTGATTGGTTCATTTTGTGATCCTGAGGAAAATAATTTCTGTGCGGTGAATGCAGAATGTATTGTTCGGTGGATATTTTACACAAAAACTGGAAAATGCATATGTAAGGCAGGATGGCAACCAAATAAGGATCAAAAATGTGTTGAACGGTTGACTGCTTCATCAATTAATATTGTTTTGCACCAAAAACTAACTAGTTCTCCCATATCTGATATGTAATAATATTTAGTAATTCTCCTGATTGTATTTATTTATTTAAAAATTTAAAAAACATTATGATATCATGCAAATCCTCATCAAATATTTTGTGTTCATTTTGGTGATTCTGCATGAGATTTACATCACTTCAGGCGTACAATGTTACTTGAAGGAGGGAGTTGATTGGAATATTCATATGCGAATTGTAAGCCTGATATAAGTAAATAAATTGAGCATAATATCAATATGCAATCCAAATAAATTCTTGTTCAACACGTGCACCGTATCATAATCGACTACCTTCCATAAAAGTGAGTCATTTGTTTCTTAGGAAAATATTAAAATATAGTTTCATTTTGCAGTTGAAGTTTCGTCTTCTAATGAAACAAAACAAAGTTATCAAGTAGTATCACCTTAAAACGCACACACACGAATTTATTTTGTATTAAAAAAATTTTGTGTCTGTTTTGTGCATCGTAGTTTCCTAACACAAGTTCGGAAATTCTATTACATTACGTTTTCCATGATAAAAATGAAACTGCATCAAATGCAACTTTTCTGGTTTTTTTCTGTGCTGCATTCTAGAAAATATAATGAGTGCTGCTGGTCATAAACGAATAGAAATTCAAGTGAACTCTGGTATTTATTCCAGTGACAACATTTAAACCCAAACTAAGTTTTTAAATTATCATTATTTAATGTTTATACATATATGCATACACACATTTTTTCCAACTGAAGATTCTTTTTTGACTATCAAAACTTTGGTGGAATTAATAACATGAATGTACACACAGCTACGAGAGTACGGAATATGAAAAGCGAAAACAAGCATTAATTTTTCCTGAGAACGTTTAAGATTTTGTGTGTGTTATTTGTTCAATATATTGAAAAAATATCTGGCAATTTTTGCAAGATGACATGATCATTGGTGATAAAATGAATGAATAACATATTATGTTTATTTAATAAAAGACGGGCAGACTGGGACTGAATGGTAAGTCTGAGGCGAATTACTTAAACCAATAATAAACTCCACACCATTCATCCTTTTTAAATCTTACAGACAGGTTTTGCTAAAGGTTTGGAATTAGGTTTATAAGCGAATATGAGATTTTACTTTTAACGTATTGGTTTTCCGTCAAAATCTTTCATGTCGTATTAGTATAGTAATTCATGAGCTCAGTAGGCTTTAACATACAAGGAGTCAGTTCAACTCTTTCTCAAACTGATCAAAATTTTCATCTTGGAAGACGTTTACATTCTCAGCGTGGAGCCTCGTTTTGTGGCGACCCACTTTACTCATGAATAAGAAACGTATAAATAAGTAAGAGAATAAATTGACACACCGTATCATACTCTAATATTTGCACACATTAAGAAAACAATCTCCGTTTTACTTCCTGCTTTCCAAGAGAGTCATGCCGAAGTGATAAAGCGTTTTTGTTTAATGGTTTCCTGTCATTTTTAGGTTTGTGATTACAAATTCGTAACTCATTCCTTAATCATTTGTGGTCTAAACACTTCTCAGTTGTGTTTTGCTTTTTGAGTACTACAAGGCATTCCCATACATAGTAACACGCAATTCCAGAAAACTAAAAGTAGCATATTACGATGTATTTTCACATATTTCTGGCCTACTGCTTTGTCTCTCCTTTCATTCCAATCCAGGCACAAAGTGTCCGTGTAACATACGGTGAAGAATGTGGTGGTACAAGGCGCTGCGATTTCAGAGCATACCTTACATGCAACAATGGAAAGTGCGAGTGTGTCATTCCTGAAACCATGATGTTTCACGGTAAAACGTGTGCTCTAATGGCTGGTGAAAACTGCAGCCTTTCTGAAACAGAAACTATGCCATGTGTACCAAATTCAATTTGTCTTGACGGACTTTGCATTTGTAACTCCGGTTTATTCCAAACTGAGAATGGAACTTGCACTGAAAAACTTGATTATGGGTCTCCTTGCCATTCAGATGACCAATGTAATAAAGAGAGATTTTTAATTTGCAGACAAAATCAGTGTGATTGTATAAGCTCTATTGCTACCAATGAAAGCATCACTTTGGACAAAATAAAATGTGCACTGATTTCTGGGGCATCTTGTGACAACAACCTGGATCAATGTGTTCCGCATGCAGAGTGCATAAATAAAGTATGCCAGTGTAAAATCGATTTCTTTGCTAATTCAAAGGGGGAATGCGAAAGAAAACGACCTTTTAACGAATCCTGTATGAATGACAGTGAGTGCGACAAAGATGCCGACGATTTCCCTTTCATTTGCAATTCGGACGGCCATTGTGGGTGTAATTCAACCAGGCCCATTTTCAGCAACCAACTTTGTGCACAGCCTTTAGGAAGTGATTGTGTTTACAAACACGATGCCAATTACTGCGTTAAAAATAGCTACTGTAACAAAAAATGCATCTGCTGTTCCTTTTGTTTTCAAACAGCTTTAGGAACTTGTGAGTATAAAAAGGATCACGGAAAAAACTGCATTTCAAATAATGAATGTAATAGTGATTTAAAGCTTATTTGCGGCTCGAGTGGCGTTTGTGAATGTGAAATGCCACTAGTATATGACTCGTTGAAGGGAAAGTGCGTACTAGCTTTTGGCTCGAAATGTAAGAATAGATATCTACATGATAAGGGTGAGGGCTATATTGAATGTATCACAAACACTCAATGCGGATTAGCAAGAGTTGGACGAAAATACGTAGAATTGTGTCAATGCGACTTTGGAAGGGGTGTCCAAGAGGTGAATGGAAGCTGCCTAGTTTCTTACGGTGGAAAATGTGGACTGGACAATATCAACAAATGCAATGAAATACAACAAGGGACAATATGCATTGAAGGTATTTGTAGCTGCAAAAGCGGGGTTTTTGATGAAATAAAGAGAGTTTGTGTCAGTAGTGTTTTTGGATATTGTAAAGACACCAAAGATTGTATTTCCAACGCCAATTGTGTTGAACTTGGAGGAGAGTCCAGTTTAAAGCAATGTGTTTGCGACGACGGCTTCGTTCCTGTGGATAATGAATGTCGGCTTACAATTGGACAGCCTTGCGAATACACAGAAATAGATAAAAATCAACCGGATATCAAGTTCAAGGGGCAATGCGATCCAATTGCGTCTCTCACCTGTATTGATGGAAGTTGCCAGTGCAGAGCTGAAGAAGAATATGATGTGGAGAATAGAAAATGTAGGGGTTTAGTTGGTTCCAAATGCGATCCTGAGAATACAAGCTATTGCACTCTAAATGCGGAATGTAAACTTCAATGGTCATATTTTGTAAAAACTGGGAAGTGTACTTGCAACCTAGGTGGCTACCAGATGAGGGTAGGAAATGTGTGGAAGTAAAGACGACTGCAGCAGTGCGTCTTAAAGTGTCCCGAAAACCGATTCAGTTTCCCGTTTTTGATGTGTAGTTAAAATCTAATTTTTTCTGTAAATTAAATTTGTTAAAAATTTATAAAAGTAAATAAATATGATTTTATGCAATTTCCGAATGTTTTTTGAATAAACAAAACGTTTTATCGACGCTTTATATAAAGCTGTCGTAAAAACATCTTTTTAGTTACTCATTTCTTATCACTTTCAGCTCTTAGGAAGTCTGAAAATTGAAACATTTTCTGAGACGCAACAAGTCAACGTCCAGTATTGATAAACCTTCGTGGATTTTTCCAACCCAGCACAATAATAATACCCTTTTATCTGCCTTCTTTTTAATTATGTAAATACGAAAAAGTTGATGTTTTCCCCAAATTCACAAGTCAGTAGTCAGCTGCAGGAAACATGGCCAAATTTGTAACTTTATCCCCGAATATTCAAAGTAGCCGTATTTTTTACCTGTTTAATACTGGTAGGCAGGCTTGGTTTTGGTATCTGGATGCAATGCAGAAAAAACAAAAAAAACAAAGCGGTTGCACAGTCTGGACGGGTATCCCGAAAAGGCCCTGGTTCGGCGAGCTAAAAAGTGGTCCATTTTTCCGCTATATTATTAACAGTATGATGCATTGAACATAAATAATCATCAATATGAGTCAGTTTTCGGCGTTTGCATATTTATAACCAGAGTAAAACAATTTTAATTATTTAAATGGATGACATTTTATATCTCACACAGGAACAAAGTTGTTAAGATTGAAGCCTCCGTCAAACAAAGGATTGGTAGAAAATATTCACGCTAGCTTAAATAATAATATATTATGCTTAATTTAGAATATTATATCTCTTTTTACCCCAACCATGTGTACCATGACGTTGTGGTACTTCCAAATATTAATATTACGTGCAATATTTTAGAAGTAAATGTGCTACCGTGTTTATGTCATCATTCCATAACGCCACCACCCCAACATGCTATGAAACAATGGAAAACGTGATGTGAATGTGAAGATGTTGTAGTGTGGATGCGTTTGCTTGAAAACCGTGCTATATCACTAAAAAATGACTCAAATGATGATTAATTTATGTTCAATTGATCATAATATGTAGTAATATGCAAAAAAATTTTTTTGGAATGGGCCTCTTTTAGCTCGCCGAATCGCCTATTCGGGAAACAGGGTCCAGACTTCCGCTCGCTTTGTTTTTTTATTTTTTGTGTATTACTTGCCCCATATCCAGGTTCAATCCCATCCCTGCTGGTAGGTATTGGCAAAAGTCAAGATGTAGCCATATTCGATATGTTGAGTCCCATTTTTAAACGGTTATAAAACGTAAAATGGATTTCATCACCGGATTCAGTACATCAATTTACATATAAATGCGCATATGAAACTCTATTAAGTTGTGGGTAAATGTAATATTTGGGAAGGAATGTGTTCCACAATACCTATCTATACAACCACGGTAGACACAGTGAAAGTTGCCATAGTGGGATGGCGTAGCCAATTTGACCGTGTTTCCTGCAACTGCATATGATTTACGGTTGGGAAGCACCTCTATATAAATCAGTTTCGGCTGGTTGTGCTTCTTGTAAATCAAATTGTAGTGGAGTTGTGAATAAAACCTGTGTACCATCTGAAAGTACGAGTCATCACACTCTACTAAACATCATCTACTAAAATGACTCATAACGAGAGCACGTCCTGAAAAATTTTCTTTGAAGGTTCGTTTTTACATAACAAACCAATATTGAAAAATGAAAGCAACAGAAACGACGGGCTAAATAATATTAAATTCCAAAGCTTTGATTGTCTTATTAGCCTTACTTAGAGCTCAACCAGTGCTCACTTCACTTTAGGTGTGTATCCCAGTCCGTCATCGGTTCTGCCTCATGTTTCCACAGCGAAAGGGACCGTCCATTTCAAAC
The DNA here is from genome assembly GCA_001718145.1 of Orchesella cincta. NCBI lineage: Eukaryota > Metazoa > Arthropoda > Collembola > Entomobryomorpha > Orchesellidae > Orchesella > Orchesella cincta. The sequence goes on from LJIJ01001017.1 coordinate 11,310, forward strand.
GTAACGCTAAAATTGGAAATTTTCAGGGCACCCACCCCTTGTAACGCTTGTGTTACGCTAGCTTAAATCCACCCACCCCCTTCTGTCACGTAACGCTATGGTGTTCCATATACACATATAGGAACATATACATGTATATGAATATATACTATATCTTAATTTATCCTACACATATGTAGGTTCTCTAAACAATGCCTCGCATGCTATTTGATCACAGACTGAAAAATTATTACTTCAATACAAAAAAGGACAACTTAATATCTTTGACTTTCTATTGTACAACCTGGAAAATCATAATAGACGCAGTCTTGGTGATCCAACATTGAAATTTACAACGTAAAAAGCCAGATTCACTTTCAATTCAAAAACGTTAAAATTTATTATTAACCTGAGCTATGCACAAAACCGAATTACTTTCCCATTTCATTTGCAATTTTCCCAGCGTTGCAGAGTATTTAGTTACCACTTGATACATGATACATTTAAAACTCATCCGAAAACATGATATTCAAGCATTACCGTAAAAGATGGGCAAATCAAAAATACTGAGTGTGGAATAATTTATGACACGATGTTGATAGTAGTTTTACAATTTTATGAAGACTTATCAAACCGTCACGCTGATCTACCACCCCTCACCCCTGTCACTCTCCGTAACGCTACCCTTGTCGGCACCGCCCACCATAACACCGTTACGTTTGAAATGGACGGCCCCAAATGCTAGCGAGTTACCTACAAGCTTGATTCAATAAAAAAATTACATATTTACCATACTCGGCTAAATAAGCAGGTGTGGTGCCGTGCATAAAGCATCGTGACGCATCTCTTAACAGTAAAAATGACTAATAATAATGATGCATCTCTTTCAAGGAACGAAATATGTATCTTGCAACATATCTGTGGTACGAGAACACGCTTTTCTCTGTCTCGCATCAATCTCTTTATAAAACCACGCTTTTCATTTTTTGAACAATTGAATACTTTTAAAGTTTTCTTGGTTGAAATACCCCATCAAAGGGAATAGTTTCCCACTGGAAAGAAGTTTGCCTCGATTATCTTCCAACAAATTTGTTACAACAATCTTGCAACAAGTTTGATTTTCTTGGTAAGTCCAATATTCAACAGACTTCACATAAATATGAGTCATGCATTTATTTTTATCTATGCAATATTTGATTCCAATCAATTGCAGAAATTCTCGATTGGAAATTAGAGGTTTATAGTCATACCAAAAATTAACTTATCAACTGAGAAGTGAAAGTAGTTTAATTATGGGCGACTTTATCGAACTGCAAAACTTGGGGAAATGTCCCAACCAAAACCCATCACGATTCAACACATTAACGACGAAATTATCCCTACGAACGATAATTATTTCTGTGGTGATTTCGACCTTCATTGTTGGGACAACTCTTATTACCTCCCTTTTCATCATCCACAATGCAAAGCTGAAGCAAGTGGACGATCAAGTAAACACAATTATTTTGGGTCACTTGGTCAGCGATTTACAGCACAAGTACATGGAACAGATGCATCAAAACATTTCTCACAGCCTTTTTCTTGACACGAAGGCCTTGCTCAAGTTACACAACTCCACCAAAAATCAGATACTAAAGATTTACGACGAAACTGATAAGCTTACTGAAGAACAAGAAGCTGAAACCGTTGTCAGCTACAGGAATCAAATAAGTAAGAAGATGGATAAATCGTTTACAACCATCAGCCATGAGCAGGCATTCAGAAAAGTGGCGAGTGAGGATTGGAAGCTTTCAAATGAAACCGAGGAACGAATCAAAGAACTTTATGACGAAGAATTTCAAGCAGCGATTATTAACTATACAGGAAGGGATCCTCCTGAAATTAGTTCTGAATTTCATGATCATGTTGCTGATCTAACGCTATCAAAAGCAGTAGACCAGAAAATTGTGCCCTCGTCCCCAGACGTGTTGTATCATCTGAAAGGAATTTTATGGAGATCGTACAACAAAAACCTTGAAGATCATGCTGTAATTGGAATTGACTTTGGTGAAAGTTATATTAGATCCTTTGTTTATTCAAACGGACAACTTAAGAAATGTGACAAGTACGATACTTATGTTGGACTTGAGAAGTATGATGGCTACTCGGAATTAGATTTAAAATATTTTGTGATTCCTGAAGCTGAAAACGCGTTACCTATATTTTACGACCTGAAGGAGATAATACGAGCTTGGAACTCCTTTAACGCAAGCAGTAATAAATTGTTCTGGACTTTTAACGTTCAAAATGGAACTACCAACGGACCTACTGTTTCTTCCCCAATAACAGGAATTCGACACACTGCTGAATCATTGATAGCTCAGTTATTCCACAAGGTCATAGAGGCAAACGGCGTGAATCATTGTGTGATCACGATTCCGTATGATTTTACGGAAGAGCAAAGAAATCTAATTTTAGAGGCTAGAAATCTAGCAGGTTTTCAAAAGGTTACGCTTTTAGATGAGGATATTGCGGCAGCATTTACTTTGCAATATGTTCACGGACCTTGGAATGCTACTAAAAATATTATGTTCCTAGAATTCAACCAGTTGAGTTGGAAAATCTACATTTTAGTAGGGCATCAATCACATTTCACTAGAATTGTTTCAGAGGAATATAGTAAAACTGAAGATGTTGTTCATATCTGCATCGAAGAGTATTGTCGGCAGGTTGATTGTGACACGGAAACATTTAAGTATGATGGATCTTTTGAAGCTAGAGTTCGTTGGAGGCAGCTTTATGAAGAGTGTGAAACTGTAGTTTTGCAGTTTACGGAAAATAGAAATGAGGAACTTTACCCTCTTTTTAGATCCCGGAAATGGCCAACCAAATATATTAACCGAAACACTACTGAAGAAGCTATTCAAGAACAAGCTGAAAATTTTACTCATTTTATTGATTCCATTCTTAGACAACGACATGTTAAGCTTTCCAAAGAAAAAATTGATGAGGTTATCTTAGGTGGGAAATACGGGAGTCTTCGTGTGGTTAAAGAAACTATTAGTGGATATTTTAATGGAAGGAATCTAACTACTAATGATGTTCCACCGGTTGATACGATTGCGTATGGGGCTGCTGTTAGGGGTTTAGAACTGGCTGCAGCAGCTATGCAACGAAGTCGCCTGAAGAGAACCCATGTAAACATGTTTTAAGTCAAAACGAAAACTTCATATTTCAAGCAGTAAAAAGAATTTGTAGTTTAACTGAATTCCAATTTCAAATTCTATATAAATTATTCGCCGTAACATATATTATAAAAACATGCTGATTGCTGATTTTTGTTAACAAATCTATTGTGTAATTATTAAAAGATGTGGACTCAATCTGAGTGAATTGTGTTGATAAATGTTAATTTGAGAGTATTTCGTCTATATACTACAAACAATTAATTTGAAAGTTATGTTTAATAAAAGCAACTGCACTGAACAATGTATGCGCATTTATTTTCTTTAATTTGGTGAACTATGCTTATATTTACGATGTTGGGGTCAGGCATTAGTTGTTAAGAGGAAAAAATTATTATTCTTCTTCTGAAATCAATCGGGAACCTACTCATTTACAAAGTTAACCTTACATGAAGCATTCCTCAAAAATTATAATAATTTGGGGTTAGTTGTAGTAGCACTGGAATTCGAGAAGACAACCAGTTGTAACAATCGTTTTGGTTGTTCACAGATTAGGAATTTTCATTATGGAAAGGTAACTCATGTAAAAAGCCAAAATCACTGGAACTGTGAAAGTCAACATTTTTCATAGCTAGGTTGGCTTGAGTTCGTTGGCCGTGGACTTCCATTAATGCATCATAAAAGTAGTGCAAGTTGTGGAAGTGTTGTCGTAAAACTTCATTCATATTGTCGATGCAATAAATTTTTCATGCAAGTGCACTATGCAAAAACAATCTGTATAAACAAGTGGAGTTCTAATATAAATGCGCTCTGACAAAACCTACTTTCATATATGTAATTTATACATACTTTACACTTGAACTAATTATAGATATGAAAGTAAGGCTCTGAATTGGAAATGCAAGGCTTTATGCGCACATGGCAGTTCATAATATTGTGTGCTTTGCTTTTTGTAGCAAGTATGCAAACAAAGTACTGAAAGCTTTAATACCTCTTTATGTACTTGCAGCTCCCTGCTCTATATCTTAAGTTGAGATTATCTTCTGAAGAGTTATGTATTTTTTACAGGAGAGAATACCCATAATCCTACTGTAAGATCTTGTACTCAAACTGTGTGAGGCATCTGAATAGTTGCGGATGGCTTCTATTTCGATAATAATCTAAACTGCATACTATGTAAAATTTCTTGAGAAACATGATTAGATATTGTAGACTAACCCAACCATTCATGCAACGTTTTATAATTGTTCATACTGTTTGTATGAACAAGGGTCTTTTCCGTGAGATACACCGCTAAAAATCTTAAAAAAGTTGTAAATAAAGACAGGACAAAGTTCTAAAGTTAACGTAAGTAAAACGTATTACAAAGTATCCCCTAAAATTTGCAAAAACATTGCTATTCAAAATCAAGGGCAACATTTCTTGTGAGTATGTTATAATTAGGCGAGCCGTGGCGAATCGTATAATGCTGATTAAGTTGGTATGCATTCCGTGAGTCATTCTCATATCTACTCCCACTTTTTCTGGAACTGTTTCGTTTCATGCATTTAGACAATTTCAGCTATCGAAAGAAAGTACACGGAGATTCAAGTGCATTGGATTTATGTACAATATCACTAGTACAAGTTAACTCCTGGTTATGTTTGCAACTTGAACTAAAGTAGAGTAAGCTAAAGGCGCATTGAGAAATTTAACCCAACCAAAGAATAACATTAATACGTTAACCTTAACCAGAGCTTTGGTTGTCTCACTGAGAGCTCAACTGGAGTTCAGTCCACCCTACGTGCATATTTCAATGTACGACTTCGATTCCGACTCAATGTGAGCAAATACGTTTCACAAGCATTGGAAACCATTGGATCTCTTTCATACATAAAAATTGTAACATTGTATTATATGTATAGTGTAAAAATAGGATTCGTATGAAAACCTACATACAATACGACAGAAATATGAAACACAAACCACACCACAACCAAGATCTTGTGACCAGTGATTTTCATTCAGATCATTCATGTGCATTGCGACTCTGTATTAGCTTTCATCATCTTTGCTCAAGCAGAGTGGCTATTTGCTTGAAGAATGCATATCCACAAGACAAACAAACTTATATACTTACGCTGGTTAAACATTACAATAATATTTTGCAGTAAAGCTACAGGTAGCAGCAAAACGTACGAAGGAGAGCATGACGAATCGCTTTCAAGCAAAGAAATGTATGTCACGCAACTTATCTGTGGTACGAAGAGATGAGGAAAAACGTTTTTCTCTTCCAGAGATCTCATTATGTATTTTCGCTTGCAAAAATTGTTGGGGCGTACACTCCTTTTCAGTCTCTTGGGTGAGGCATACTCATTTGGTTATGAGAGCTTGGAAAACATGGTTTAAAACCCAGTTTGATGGAGGTTAGATTATATAAAAATCCGTGATATTGTAAGTGAAGTTGTAAAAACTCATATTAACATGAGTTACCTGTACAATTGAGTCCTTATAACATCATTCATCACCTTTTTAAAGTTGAAGTGGATGTGAGGATTTGCTTTAATTTTAGTTCCGTTTTGAATTAAAACCACGAACAAATACACAAACGAAAGATAGCAATAAAGGTAGGAAAGTGACCAGTTATTCATTAATTAAAAATTTTCATGCACGCGACAAATTATAATATAGAATTATAATATTACATTGATGAAAAACGTGCATTAAATGATCATCTTTTAAAAATATTTTTGTTTTGCAGAAACTCAAACAGTCGTTTCCTTTCCTTGATCATTTTACAAATGTACCTGTTCATTAAAGAGGATTCTTCTCCGCAGGAAAAAGTTTTCTTCCCTTCTACTGCCTTCCCTTCTTGGTAAGTCCAATACTAAATGGACTTCAAATATTAAAAATGTATACCTTATAAATTTTGAATAGGTACATAATCAGTGCAACATTTGATTTTTATCATTTGCAGGAAGTCTTAACTGGAATAAATTTTAGTCCTGTTTGACTGTTAACGATAGTTAAATCAGAAGTTTGATATATCAACTGAAAAGTGTGAACAGTTTAAATATGTGCGACTTCATAGAACTACAAAACATGGGGAAAATTCCTCGCCAAACCCCATTCCGAGGCAACCCCTCTACGGTGACATTAACCCTGCAAACGATAGTTATTTCCGTGTTGAATTTTACTGGCATCTTTGCAACATTGCTTTTGACCTCAATTTACATCATCCATAGTGAAAAGCTGAGACAAGTGGAAGTTCAAGTATCAACTGTGCATTTCACCCAACTGGTCAACAATTTGCAGCAAAAATACGTAGAGAAGATGCATCAATACATTTCGCACAGCCTTTTTCTTGACACGAATAGCTTGCTCCAGTTACACAACTCCACCAAAAATCAGATAATGAAGATTTATGGTGAAACTGAAAAGCTTTCTGTGGAAAAACAAGCTGAAAGCGTTGTCAGCTACAGGAATCAACTTAGTGAGAGAATAGACAAATCATTTGTAGCCATCAGTCATTAGCAAACATTCAGAAAAGTGGCAAGTGAGGACTGGAAACTTTCAAATGAAACCAAGGAACAAATCAAACAACTTTATGACGAAGAATATCTAGCAGCAGCTATAAACTATAAAGGAAAGGATCCTTTTGAAGTTAGTCGTGAATTTCATGAACATGTTTCTGAACTTACGCTGTCAAAAGCAGTAGTCCTCAAAATTGTTCCACCATCTGAAATAGTACTTGAGCAGCTGGAAAAAATGTTATGGACAAAATACAACAAAAAACTTGAAGATCATGCTGTAATCGGAATTGACTTTGGTGAAAGTTATATTAGATCCTTTGTTTATGCAAACGGACACCTTAAAAAATGTGACAAGTTTAACACTCATGTTGGTCTTGAAGAGTTTGATGGTTTCTCTGAATCAGGTTTAAAATCTGCTGCAATTAAAAAAACAGGCCAAACGTTAACTGTAACAATATATGAGTTATTGTAAGTTGTAGTTGTGGCCATGAGCGCCAGCTATGTTGTACTTTGTAAGTAATGAAGCATGGGACGCTGAACCATGAGGATGGCACTCAGTCCATAGGCATATATTCATACTTAGGTACACGGTGAGCGGAGGAGAGAGACTCACTCACATTCTGACTCTACTTATATACACACTTGTTTCCTTGTACATATTGATATACTTGATAGAATAAAGTCTCTGCTTACTACTAAATTAACTACGTTGCTAACTGAGAATTAAATAGAATGTTATTTGCATAGTAAGAATAAGGCAAAACATTACATGGTGCCAGGAGTTATTTAGAACCTGAAAATTTAGTAGAAATTGTGACTGATCTGTTCTTTGAGGAAACTACAGAAAATTTCAAAACTTTTGCGTGAAGTGACCTAAAGAAGATAGTACAATGGCAGATGAAGATGAAGTCGAGGTGAAAGTGAAACCAGAAACCGGACCGAGCAAGAAAGCGGACGAAGGAGCGACCAAGAAAGTAACTGAGTCACGGCTTTTTGTACATGTGCCACTTCCAGGCACCCTAGAACTCCACAGTGGAAACGTATCTGCAAACTGGAAGCGATGGTTTCTGAAATGGACAATGTACGAGCTTGCCACCGGCCTCGACACGAAATCAGGAAGGGTCAGAATAGCTGCAATGCTGTCCTCAGTGGGGCAAGATGGGCTAGACCTGTTCCAGACTTTCGAATGGAAGGACGAGAACGAACTAAAGAGTTACAGAGCCGTCATGGAAAAGTTCGAGAAGTGGTGTACGCCAAGAGGGAACACCATGTTCGAGACGTTCAAATTCGGTTCGAGAATGCAGGGAGAGTCAGAGAAAATTGATAGCTATGTTGCAGCGTTGAAGCTTCAAGCGTCCAACTGTGGATTTGGAGCAGATGACATGGCCAGGCGGATCCGAGACCAAGTGGTGCTGGGACTCCGAGATAAAAAGGTGCAAGAAAGGGTGCTTCGAGAAGATGATCCCAACCTTGACCAAGTCCTGACCATCGTTCGTGCAGCAGAAGTTGCAGAGCAGCAGTCATCAAAGCTTACGCATGGAGACTCTAAAAGCTTGGAGGTGAGCCAAGTAGGGAGTTCCAAAAATCAACAGCAATCGAAGAATAAGAAGAATAAGAAGAAAACCACTGCTGAAATGATCAAGTGCAGATTTTGCAGCCGGGAGCACGAGAAAGTAAAAGAAAAGTGTCCAGCTTGGCAGAAGAAATGCAAAATTTGTGACGGAATGAATCATTTTGCAGCAGCGTGTACGAAAAAGAAGAATGAAGCAAATCAAATTCAACCAGTTACCAGAGTCTGTATAATGTTTGCAGAAAAGGAGTAACGAAGAAAACCAAGACGATGACCGTGCTGGAGACAAGACAGAAAATTACTTTCCAGATAGACACAGGTGCGTCGTGTAATGTAATGAGTGAAAAAGATTACATTAGGGTTACTGGGGACAAAAGCAAAGTGAAATTGCTACCTCTTGACATGCAGTTGAGCTCGTATGGGGGTAAGACCTGGAAACCACTTGGTAAATGCACATTGAAAGTTTCAGTTGATAACAATGTGCACCAGTTGATTTGTTTAGTTGTTGACTTCTATGCTCAGCCATTGTTAGGACTTGAGTCATGTGAGCAGCTTGGAATAGTGAAGGTGCTCAGCAGTGATCAAGACAATGGGACCGTGAACCAACTCACAACTACCGATCAGTTGTTGGATGAGTTTAAAGATGTGTTTACGGGATTGGGGAAATTAGAAGGCAAATATGAGATCAAGTTGAGGGATGATGCAAAACCAGTTATCCATGCTCCAAGAAGAGTTCCAGTCGCGTTGCGAGAGCCGCTGAAGGAGTGGTTGGATAAACAGGAAGCTGCAGGAGTCATAAAGAAAGTGACTGAGCCTACAGACTGGGTTTCGAGCATCACCATCGTAAAAGAACCAACGAAGTTGCGTATGTGCCTTGATCCAAAAGAATTGAATACTGCTATACAACGTGAGCATTATCTGTTGCCCGTGATTGAAGAAGCAACAGCAAGAATGGCTAATGTGAAAGTATTTAGTGTTCTTGATGCTATAGCAGGTTTCTGGCAAGTGGAGTTGGAGGATGAAAGCAGTTATTTCACGACCTTCAACACTCCATTTGGGCGATACAGATTTCTACGTATGCCATTTGGAATATCTTCAGCACCGGAAGTGTGGCAGAGAAAGATGCATGAGTTTGCAGAAAACTTGAACGGGGTTGAGGTGATAGCAGACGATTTCCTGGTCACCGGCTCCGGAGACACACAAGATGAGGCGCTGAGAGACCACGACAGCAATCTAAGAAGGATGCTGGAGAAAGCCAGAAGTGTAAATCTGAAGCTAAATCGAGAGAAAGCTAAGCTCAGATTGACAGAAGTACGGTTTATGGGACATTTGTTGACAAAGGATGGAGTAAAAATAGATCCTGGAAAGCATGATGCTATTGTCAAAATGCCGAAACCGGAGGATGCGAGTGCAGTTTCCAGAATCTTAGGAATGGTGCAGTACCTTTCCAAGTTCCTGCCGAAGTTGTCAGATGCAGCTGAGCCGTTGAGGAGACTGACTGACAAGAATGCTGAATGGAGCTGGACCGAAAAGCATGAGAAGTCATTTGATCTGATTAAATCACTTGTACTTAATGCTCCAGTTCTTGCATACTACGATGTGACCAAGCCTGTCACTGTGCAAAGTGATGCAAGTGATAAGGGAATTGGCGCCGTTCTGCTGCAGGAAGGAAGACCAGTGACGTTTTCATCTCGTGCTATGACGAAAACTGAGCAAAACTATGCCCAGATCGAAAAGAGATGCTGGCGATAGTTCATGCTTGCACGAGATTTCATCACTATTTGTATGGAAGATCAAAAGTGATGGTGGAGACTGACCACAAACCACTGGAGACCATTTTGAGAAAACCGATAGGAAACGCACCGAAACGACTCCAGAGGATGTTGCTTGCAGTTCAAGATTACTCATTGGAAAAGGTTTACAAGAAAGGAAGCGAGATGTACATATCCGACACCTTGAGTAGAGCCTACCTCAATGAGAATGAGCAGAAAGATGCCAACATCAAGGAGTTAAATCAGATTAAACAGTTCGAAGAAGCTAAAATTTCTGATGACAACACCAATTCACAACAAAGGATGAAAGAGATAAAGACGGCAACTGCAAGAGATGAAGTTCTACAGCAAGTAAAGTTGTATATTCAGCAAGGTTGGCCGGAAGAAAGCAAGTTCGAGTGGAGGCAATTCCATACTATTCGGTTCGAGATCAGCTTGTAACTGAGGATGGATTAATCTTTTAACACTCATGTTGGTCTTGAAGAGTTTGATGGTTTCTCTGAATCAGGTTTAAAATCTGCTGCAATTAAAAAAACAGGCCAAACGTTAACTATATTTTACGACTTGAAGGAGATAATACGTGCTTGGAACTCCTTCAACGATAGCAGTAATAACTTGTTCTGGACTTTTAACGTTCAGAAGGGAGCTAGTGAGGGACCTACTGTTTCTTCCGCATCAACAGGAATTCAACATTCTGTTAAATCAGTTGTTGCAAAGTTATTCGAAAAGGTTAGAGAGGCTGCCTATGTGAACCGTTGTGTGATTACCATTCCGTATGACTTTACGGAGGACCAAGAGAATCTGATTTTGGAGGCCAGCAAAACAGCAGGTTTTGAAGAGGTTACTCTTTTAGACGAGGATATTTCCGCCGCATTTACTTTGGAATATGTTCACGGACCTTGGGTGGCTTCAAAAATTATTTTGTTCCTAGAATTTAATCAGTTGGCCTGGAAAATCTATATTTTAGAAGGACATCAATCTAACTTTACTAGAGTTGTGTCAGAGGTATATAGTAAAACTCAAGATGTTGTCCATATCTGTCTAAAAAACTATTGTGAGCATTATGAGTGTGGCGAGGAAACATCTAAGTCTGGTGGGTCTTTTGAAGCTAGAATGCGTTGGAGGAGACTTTATGAAAAGTGTCAAACCGCGATTATTTTTTTTACAGAAAATAGGAATAATGATCTTTATTTTGACGTCTCAGAACGGCCTTTCATTGTTTTCTATCGAAACGGAACTGAGGAACCTCTCAAAGAACAAGTTAAAAATTTCACTCATTTTATTGATTCCGTTCTCAGACAACGACATGTTAAGCTTACCAAAGAAAAGATTGATGAGGTTATCCTAGGTGGGAAATACGGAAACCTAAATGTGTTTAACGAAATTATTGGTAGGTATTTTAATGGACGGAACCTGACAATTGATGATGTTTCACCAGTTGATACGATTGCGTATGGGGCTGCAGATAAAGGTTTGCAACTGGCTGCAGCAGCGATCAAACAAGGTCGAGTAAATGAAACCGTTCTATAATGCTGCACAAGTAAAATTTGCAATTTCTTGCTAGCAGTAGTTTGAAATAAAGCATTTGGTGTATTATATAGAAAGTTACTAATTACATTTATCATTTTTTTTACTAACGCTGCTACCAAATGTTAGTATTGTAATGTTTGAGAAATTTAAGTAATGCCTTGAGACTAATTAAGTTTAATGTTATCTGTGTATACAGTTTTATAAAATATTATTACCGCTATAATAAATTGCAAACTCAACCTGTGTGAAATTTGTATGTTAAGTATTAATTTAGAGTAGTTTTTTATACAAAATACAATCAATTGCATTTAAAAATGTTTACTGTTAAAGTTGTTTTGGCTTAATATAACTGTTCTGCAAAATTTGAACGTTTTTGTTTAGATCGGTTTGTCAAAATCTGGAATATATGTTAACCTGTACTACATTATATAACCGGCATCAGTCGCTAAGTTGAAAAAGTATTGTTTACTCTATAATGCGTATTAATGATTAAGAAACTGTTTGATATGAAATCAATTTGAGTTCTGTAGAGATTTATGTTCGTTGTGTACTACACCGCAATTTTTTCCGATTAATATAGTTAATCCATGCTTTACATTAGATATTTTTAAGTCTACTAACCAAAACAGTTCTTGTATGTAGTACCAATGGTAGTAATAAAAACCTCAAAGATGAGAATCTCATCAATACACATAATGTAGATTTATTGTCGTGAGTCGTGTATCCACATAACCCCAAGTTTATTCTGTATAAAGAATTCTAAAATATTTTTTAATTAAGTAGTTATGTGCCATTAAAAGTTTGCTGCATTAATTCAACCATAAGAAGACCATCTAGTACCACTTCAATGCGAAAAACCAATAAAAGTTTTTACCTACCATACAAAAAGTTTACTCATATGAAAAGACAACATCACTTTAAGTTTCAAGGTCAACATTTTTAAGCATGCTTAGTGAGAGTTGGTTGGTCTTACAGTGGCATACAAGCGTACTATACGTTTTGCAAGTTCGCGAAGTGGCTTTCGTAAAACTCAATTCCTTTTGGAAATGCAATAAATTTTTCATGCACTTAAATGTGCGTTATGCAAACACAAGCTGTAGAGAAAAGTAGGGCTTTTGCATCTATGCGCTTTGACAAAACCGTGTATCATAAATATAATTGATATCATACTTCACACGTTGTTTTTGGTTTTTATACACATATATTTGCATGAAAACACTTTTGAGATACATTGTATGCATAAAAAATATATGGTTTTCGGTTGTCGATCGTGAACTCATATGCCCTCACAAACTGAAATGTATGAAACAAATTGCATGAAAGGATTATAGATATGAAAGTAAAGTTCTGAAATGGAACTGCAATATACACGCAGATAACAGTTAAATATTTTGTGCTATGTTTTCATAGGAAGTAGTCAAACAAGGTAATAAAAGGTTTGAAAACATTTAAAGTAAAATTCATAAAGAGCATATGAAAGTAGGTCATCAGGATTCTAACATAAGCATCGGCGTGCGGCACAGAGTCATGTTCTTATACAATGGATTAAATGATATTTAAAGTTTTCTAAAAGTAGTGTTTCCTCCGTCAAAAAACGTTGCGCAACACTTAACAACATCCTATTCATTTCATCACCCAAAATCACATTGTCCTTGGGTTACGTATGCACCTATGATTTTATGGCTAAAGTTAATTACATACATTAAAACCTTTACGAGAGATATGGGAGTAATAGTAATTGGTTTGGGTATCCGACCCGATTCAACTTCGTGTTAACTGAAAACTGTTAACGCCAAAAGCCACGCTAACTTCTTGGAGTAAATTACGCTGATCAACACCGACGTTGCGACACGTCAGCCATAAAATCTTGCCTAATCCTTATCTTGATGGGTTTCTATCAATAATTTATCTTCATTTGTAGCTGAGACATATAGCTACCTTGTACGTCCACTCCATTCTTCCTCCAACTATCCTAGATAGCTACCGTTTTTGTGGGAGTTTCTGACGGCAAATTCTCATTAATTTTGGTGTTTTGGAAGGGTTCTAGAGAATTTGGACTCTTTCTGCTATATTTTTGGAGCGTTCGTACCAGCAAGTCAAATTTAATTCCACCCTGGCAAGAAAAACATCCACAAATGCCAACATTTTGGGTAAGTAACACCTTCATTGGCTATTGGTGTTACGAAAGAGTTTTTTGAGCCTGAATCATAAATTCTAATACTATTTGTTGAAATTTTTTAGCAGTATTCTGCAATCTGTGAACTATACATCTATTACTGGTAACGAGGTGGCAGCGAGATGATAATGATGACGGTGGCAGCAGTTTTCTGTAGCACGTAAATGCCTGGTAAGTTATCTAATATTATATGATCATCCATACAATATGATTTTATTGAAAATAGTTGGTTTTCCATAACATATTTAACCATATTCATCTTCTATTCATGACAGAGCAGATGCTACTACGCCACTGTTTACACCGACGTTATCTACCTATAAGCCACCTTCAAAACGGATCTTCAAGATTATCTACATATCGACCCACATGGGCCTTCAGTTCATGTCGAATGCTCATTTGCATATCAATGAAGGTGGAGGAGGTGGCACGTTTTTTTTCTCGTCTCCGTTGTTAATCAACTATTTAAGAAGTCCGTCCTGGCGATAAAACAGGTGGTTCTGTCCTGACGTTTCTTGCAGCAGCATCAATGTGAGTTTATTATAAATAAGTTAGTTTGACTAATACGGAAGGAATTTCAGTTTATAGTTTGGCTATGAGTACAAATGTCAAGATCAAGTGGTTAAAGTTTATTTATTTTCAAAATGTTTAGGAGGAAGGTGGAAGTTTTTAACAGCATTTTGGGACACTCAATTCTTTACTGGAGCACACCCCACCTGCCGCCAATGTGAGCCAGCTTTACCTGCAAACTCCTCATCATTCCGGTATTATCAAGCGTTTTGATTTTGTATTTCCTAAACTAAGTTAAATTAGTTCCATAAGTTTACGTAATAGCCTTCATAGTTTACATAATCATTCCATTCCAAACACTGTGAAATGGTATTGTTTTGGCGCAGGAAGATTAATATTAAGTAAATCGCGATACAATGTCTGAACGTACGGATTCTGCATTGCAGGGCTGCAATAATTGGTAGTCGAAAGCAGCAAAGCTATTTATCCTGAACTGTTTTGCTATAGTTTGCAAAGGATTTCTTACTTGCTTACAATTTTTCTTTAACTGGATATTCCGTGGTTCATGTTTTGGTTTAGCTGGCAGGTGGAGAAATTAAACATTTTTATCGACGTAAACTGCTACAGTGAGCTATATTTCTTAACGCGGGCAACCTCTAGTCAGTTGCAGCTAGGTAGCCAAATTCTGCTACCCGTAGCAGAATTCTGCTGCCGTTTGGGTAGCAGAATACTGCTACCGGGTAGCAGAATATTGCTACCTTCCAATTCGTCACTCTGCCTGTTAACACAGGCAGGATAGGCGAAGTTTCAAAAAAGGTTGAAGAGGTTGATATTTTGTCCTTCCCAACTAATTCGGGTACGCTCTTTCGACTGGGAGTGAAAGTTTTGCTCTAAACCTCTGTCAACCGCATGAAAATGGTAGGGTAGCAGAATTCTGCTACCGTTTCCTATCCCCTCCATGTTAACGGTAGCAGAATTTGGCTACCTAGCTGCAACTGCTAGTAAGAAAATGAATTTAAAAAATTAAATGTATCAAAGCCCCCCCACATAAGTCTTATTGTATTAAGAACATGCAAAGGTATAGCATTGTTCCAAAATTAAAAACATTGCTGAAACAAATCATTTTGATAAATCATCAAGCCAATCCCAGTATACATAATATAATGTTTAATCTATGCAACTTTTAGAAATTATGGCTTTACCCTACTTTTGGCCAGTTTCATTAGCTCTACTAATATATTTTAGGATCACTGCAGACACGAGTTTTTGAGAGAAAAAAACTGCATTAATTGCTAAACGGAAATTCGATAATTCGAGTAAAGAACAATTGGTTTAGTTATGTTTGTCAGAATATGGTCAAGTTATTCCTTGCTAAGGTAGTTGAAATATGATGGTCAATGTAGATCTTTCAGACTTCATTTAGTTATTTAAAATTAGAAGGGTTGGTTACTAGTGTTCTATAGTTCTTTCCTTGTATTTAATAACCAAGCAATTAATCAAACAGTGGGTAATTTAGTTTGGATTCTGTAGGTCTCACTGTCTATCTATTCAAATGTGCTGAATATTTTCTTGTTCCTTTGGGTTCATAATAAGGCATACGTGCAGTGAAAGGCTTAGAACTTGTAGTCAGTAAACTGAAAGCACACTGACATGCTAATAGCTTTAAAAACATTCTGAAGGTAGTAATGTAGGGTGGACAGTAAATTTTGTACAAACTTCTGACTTTTAAACTTTATAGTGCAACTACCAATAAAATATGTTTTTGCATCGAAATGTGATGCTCCGGAAGTCCAATGCTAACTCAGCCTCTTGGCTGCCGCTTATATAAACCATGTTTCAAAACGCAACGTTTATTTGAAAATGTATCTCTCTTAAACATTTTTAACTCTTTGAATTTTCAACTGAAGTAATAATCGTCCCAGTTTCTCTCCATGTAATGTTGAATGTTAGGCTGGATTTTTTCCAATTAAGTTTGTATTGGATTCATACATTCCAGAACCTTCTAAGAGGCATAATATGATTTTTCCTTCAGCTTCTTGGTTGGCTTGTTTTTCGTTCTGTTACCAATAAACCCAATGTAAACAGCTTTTGTTTAGTGCGATTTGCAGTAACTATACCCACTGTCCTAATGAAAGCAATTTACGTTCTTAGATGATGGAATTCAGTTTATTTGAAACCATTAGTGCACGACATATTGCGTGTTTATGTTTTTCAACATGGAAATAAAATTTATTGAAAGAGTGACTTAGCAGTTTAAAAATCTCGGGTTTGTTGAAATTTTAACTTTATTTGGACACAATGTAGCTGACCAAACAGTTAGAAGCGTTTGCATTTATTTGCAAGATCGAAAAAAGCCTTAATGATTTTATTTCCAATTTGTTACTTGCATGTAATAAGCATTTCGACGCCGTTGGATAGGTTAGCATTTAGGACACATTCGACACAGGCAAGATAATAGACGCTCCTTAAAAGAAGCAGTTATTTCATTGCCAGTAAATCATTTTAAAGGCTTCATTGTAAAATGTATTGTGATGAAGTTCTAAAAATTAAAACTCCGTGTACAAGCTTTGTGCAAGGTTCGGAACGACGTTTCTTTCTTCCAAGGGTTTGATTGACGTTTCTACGTTTTTTTGTTCTCAGTGGTCTTTAATATTGAAACATGTTGTTGTAGATGAGAAAAATATTTTTATTTTTCTTTAAACTTGCAAAAGGTAATGCCAGTTTTAAATGCAAAAACGTTACTAAAATAATGTATTTTACTGACTAATAAAAGAAAATATAGGGAATTTTTGAAATTCCTATTCGCCCTCTTACTGAATCTTCGATTTAGTCCAAACTGCAACAAGCGAAGAAGCCGTTTTCTTTCAAGCATTTGAATGAGTATTCAAATAATGAAACCTGCTATGGTTACCAAAAATCGAACTGATCATTCGACCAGAAACAATTAGTCGAATTAGGACTGTCAAATTTTAATTCACAACTGCTTTGCTTAGTTGTTTAACCGAGATTATGAAATATGGAATTGAAAAGCTTATTTCGAATTTCACAGCGTAAGCTTTTCCATATCGAACAGAAATAAGGTTAAGTAAATTGTCATATAGGATCATTTAGTTGGAAATAGGCCAGGTTGTGCTATTTTATGTAATGTGATTGTCTTAAAGTTCTCAACTTCTTTTCTCGCTCTCTTTCTTAGCCTATTTGTGTAAAAATATTAGAACGCAGTCTCATAATTTTTGGAGACTACACGATGTATGTGATTTAACCATTCTGTCAACCTATATGCAAATTTGTATCTCTTTAAACGTGCAAAAGGTATTGCACAGTTTTAAATGCAAAAACATTATTAAAATAAGTTATTCTACTGACTAATAATAGGAAATCAAGGGAAATTTTGAAATTCCTATTCTTCGTCTGATTTTATCTCCAAATTAGTCTATATAGCAACAAGCAAACAAGCCGCATAATACTTGAGACTATAAGATGTTTGGGAATTAATAATTCTGACAAATTTCGATGGCGATGGTTGCTCCAGGATTTAGAAAAAAATACATTTAACTTTAGCTCATAGGCAATTCAAGTTTAATTTTTCATTGCAAGTGAATGTATAACTCATTGCAAAATGTATTGTCAGTGAAGTTAATCACATTTATGCAGGATTTCTAATGCCATCTAAGGGATCTCCAGTAAAAAAAATTTAACTCTTTGAATTTCAACTGAAGTGAAAATCGTTCCAGCTTCTGTACATGTAATTTTAAATGTTAGACTAGAATTCTTCCGATTGAGTTGGTATTGCATAAAGAATTCCAATACCTTCTAATAGGCATAAGCCGACTTTTGAGTAGGGTTATCATATATTTTACTGACTTTGTGTTTTGTTCAGGGATAGCCCTTGCCTGAAGATCTTCTGCTACAGCACAGTTTCCAGTCAGTTATTCGCACTGTCCTAATGATAGCAATTTAAGTTCTAAGATGATGGAATTCAGCTTATTTGAATTCAGTCAAGCTCGTCATATTGATGTTTATGTTTTTCAACACGGAAATTAAACCGTTATTGAAAGAGCGATGTAGCAGTCAAATAAATTTGGGTTGCTACTCGAATTAGCTTGACAGTCGATGAATACGTTAGCTTTTAGAAAACATTCAATACACGCTAGGTGTTAGACGTTTTTTAAATAATCACAGTGATTTCATTGGTAATAAATCAATAAGAAGGCTTCATTGTAAAATGTATTGTGATGAAGTGCTAGAATTAAAACTCGGTATACATGCTTTCTGCAAGGTTCTGAATGACGTTTATTTGATATTGCAACTCACTTTGAATTTTTATTAGTAAAAAATATTGTTGTAGCTGTGTAAAATGTTGGAAAGTCTCTGAGTTCTACGCAGAAAACAATTTGGTAGTAAATACAGTAATATAAAGGTAGGTGTACATAATGTTGTTATTAGTGTCAGAGCAGAATCAATGGTCCTGGTCAGTTTACATGTTAGTTAGAATAATTGTTGGTTAACATATCCCGTCAAATATTATCGAATAAATAGAGTTTGAAGTAGTTAAAGTAATCAAAACTAATATGTAATCTTTTATCTCTCTTTAAACGTGCAAAATTTATTGCACTGTTTTAAATAAAAAACTTTACTAATAAGTATTCCACTGAATAATAAAAGAAAATATTGGCGAATTTCGAAATTGCGATGTTTCCATTTCACTGAAATCCACAACTGCTTCACATAATTGTTTAGCTGGAGCTATGCAATATGGAATTGAAACGCTTTCCGACTTTCGCAACATTAGCTTTTCCATATCAAACAGAAATAAGATTTGAGTAAATTGTCAAGGTGGATCATTTAGTTGGAAATAAGCCTGGTTGTGTAATTTCATGTAGCGTGATTGTCTTAAAGTTCTTAACTTCCGTTCCCCTTTGCTCTTCCTTCGTCAATTTGTGTAAATATAATTATAACCCTGTCTCATAGTGTTTAAGACTAAAAAAATGTTTTCTGGGAATTAAGTGTTCTGACAACTTTGGTGGATTGGTGATGGTTACTCCATGATTTAGAATAAAATATATTTAAATTTAGTGCATAGGCACGTGAAGTTTATTTTCATTGCCAGTAAATGTATATTTCATTTCGAAATGTATTGTCTGTAAAGTTACCTTTCGTTTATGCAGGATATTTAATGGGATTTCCCCATAAGCATGGGTCTTAAATCTGACAAGTGTCTTCCGAACCTTGTACATAGGGGTATATAGGGTTTTTTTTACTGTTCTCCCAATTTAAAGCTATTTTAGCATTAGCTAAATGGAGAGACCGATCCTCGATACCAGGATACGTCATATTTAAGAACCATGGCCATAAGCGTGTATTTCTTCGAAAAAGTAACATCGGATAAACATGGTAATATTTTTGTTAAATATTTGTCAACAATTTCAGTTAGTCAACGTCGTTACGTTAGGTTTGGTTAGAGTTAAAGAGTTTCGTAAGCTTTAACAATGGGATACATTTATCTGCTTATTATTTAAATGGTTTGCAGCAGGATCAAAAGGTTTGTTGGTTTTTATTATAATGTGGTAAGCTGAAAGTTGCTGTCCAATCAAAACTACATTTCTCAGTGTTTGGAATGGTTGATGTCGGTTGGTATACTTCTAATAATTTTAAATGTATAGAGCGCTTTATGACACTGGTTGACTTTGTTAATTTTAAACTCGTATATATTTTTTACACCTGTTTTGTAAATGTCATTAAAGTGTTTGTAGATGAGATTTACACATACATTTATTCTTGTAAACGTGAAAACACGAAATTCTCATAAATATTGTGGTATTTTGTAATAATAAAATATTTTATATAATACTTAAATGAATAATAAATATTGTAATAGTATACAGAGTAAAGAACCACAAATATAACATAATAATGTAAAAAAATGAACGATTTTAAAAATAATTTTTATTTTGGCATTAATTCCGTAAATATTACGTCAGCTTTATCATCATCGATTCATGCGCTGCTGAGTAATGACGTTTTAATATGTATGTAAGAAACAGTATAAAGGTTTGTATTTTGTGTAACTGTGCGTTTTTGATGCAATATTTCTAAACAACAATCATTTTAAATTGAGTGAAACCACGATTTGTAACTTTGAACGACGACGGCATTTGAGATGGTCTACATTTCGGCACTACCAAATAATATGACGATTGTTGAGGTGTTTTTTAACAATGAGCATTTACCGTTGCCCTATGAAATTGCTATGAGTAGACACATGAGCAATGACGCATCGTATAGTGCTGACTAAGTTTTTCTACGTTCTTTAAGTTGTTCTCATATCTACTTCTTTGTTGTTTTCCCTAAATGGTTTAATTTCAGCTTTGAATAAACGGTACATAGAGTTATTAAACTCTTATTTTGCATCCTGAAAGCATGGTGGGTATGCTATACGGTTGGGGAGCACCTTTCCATAAATCAGTTCGGTTGGAGGTACTTTTTTGTGAATTAAATTGTAAGGAGTTGTGAATAAAAACTGGATACTTTGCTGTTCCTTCTCCAGCTGCATACCTTACTTCTAAAAGTACAAGTCATAGCACTGCTTCTGTTTAAATGACTCAATAACGTGTGCAGTGAATACGTCCTGAAAATTTTTTTTCGGACCTGAATTTTTACATTGCAATACAATATTGAAAATGAAAGCAACAGCAACAATGCAGTATGATATTGAATTCCAATGCTTTGATTGTCTTACAACTCTAACTCAGAGCTCAACCGGTGATCCCTTTAGTTTAAGTGTGTAGCCCAGAGCGTCATCGGTTCTGAATCATGCTTCCATAGCGAAATGTTTGAGAATTATCTTAACAAGTTTATTGCAATACAAAAAATACATATTTATAATACTCGGCTAAATAAGCAGGTGTGGTGCTGCGCATAAAGCATCATGACACATCTCTTAACAGTAAAAATGACTAATGATAATGATGCATCTCTTTAAAGGAACGAAATATGTACCATGCAACATATCTGCAGAACGAAAAGACTCTTTTCTGTCTTACATCAATCTCTTTATAAAACCACGCTTTCCATGTTTTTAACAATTGAATACTCTTCAAGTTTCTCTGATCGAAACACCTCATCAAAAGGAATAGTTCTCTGCGTCAGGAAGTTTGCTTCAATTATCTTCCAACAAATGCTTGATTTCCTTAGTAAGTCCAATATTCAAATATATGAGTCATGCATTTATTTTTATCAATGCAATATTTGATTCCAATCAATTGCAGGAATTCTCAACTGAAAGTTGGATGTTAATAGTCAAACAAAGAAATTAGGCTCATCAACTAACAAGGAAAGGTCTTGAGGTGCCGCTCAAGATAAGCGTAACCATTAGCCGTTTCTAGTGTAAAAAACTACGTTGAAAATGATGGTGACAACCGTTTTTTGTTAAACTCACTTTTGGAATTACTACGAACGAAAAACTGGCCAAACTTTTGTGCTAGATAGATAGTTTTCCACGAACAGGTATGAGAGGCATCAGCAGTTATTAGAAGGTTATTGTCAATTTTCATCATATACTTAAGCTTACATGAAAGATCAAATTTTTCCGGTATAATGAGTAATCGGGTAGTGTAAGTATAGCGGCAGTAATACAGGAAACTACAATACTTTAAACAACACAATCCTACAGGGCTGGATGTTTATTTTTGTACTAAAAATTGGCAGATACGTACTTTAAAACGTTCGTCTCCTGATTTTTGATTGGTTATATTGAAATCAGAAAGGCACGGAAAAATAGGAAATTAATATCACCATTATTTTATGAAGTATCACATAACTTTATGTGCTCCTCTTAAAAATGTCCGATATATCTTTCAAAAGTCTATTTAATTTATTATTACAATATTATTGTAGCTATTTTAGAAAACTGGTTCTTTATAACAATCTTGCTACACTTTGTTGCTTTTTGAACTGTTACGCGTGTTCCTTTCTGTATTACTGCCGCTATACCTCAACTTACACTAACCGATTAATCTACTTATTATAACGGAAAACATTTGGTCTTTCATGTAAGTTTAAGTGTACGAGGAACTTTGACATGTCTATTAACCTTCTAATAACTGCGGATGCCTCTCATACCTGTTCGTGGAAAACTATCTATCTAGCACAAAAGTTTGGCCAGTTTTTCGTTGGTAGTAATTCCAAAAGTGAGTTTTACAAAAAACGGTTGTCACCATCATTTTCAACGTAGTTTTTTACACCAGAAACGACTAATGGTTACGCTTATGCTGAGCGGCACCTCAAGACCTTTCCTTTTAGACGACGGCTCGTATACTGTGCCAATTATGGAAGCCCTTGAAAACTGGACTCCCCATCCATCCGCTTTGACTAAATGTAGTAATCTGTCTGTGTTGCAAAAATGCAAACTTTTTTATTTATTTTACATGCACACAGTATGCGCGTACGCTTATTGTGATTGTCTTCAGCAGAAAAAGTAACAAGAATGGGAAAATGGAATGGTTTATGTTATATAATTTCCCTTTACTTATCTCTGGTTCTTTTGTTTATTAAGCTGAATGGAATGCACCATGCCATGTACATTCATTTGTCAACTCTCGCCTACTCGATTTATTCCATATCTAAAATTTTTAGTTGGGAAACATAATGCTAAATGTTTCGTAAGGTCTCCTTTTGTTTCCTTTGACTAAACGCAAATCAAAGGAGATTTTTAAAGAAGAAAATGAAGAGCCGAAAATCGTAAGCCTTTGTGTTCATGCAGAAAGAGAGTACGATAAATGTGTCTACATAATTAGGCAACTTTTCAACATAATATTACAAAGCGGAAGTTGGTATACGATTAGTTACATTGCAGTCAATTGATGTACTTTTACACGCCGAATTTATGACTGTTTTCCGTTCCGTTCCAGTCAAAGTTAAAAGAACAAAGCAATGCCATCCCTTGTTATTCATGCTTTGCCTGAACTTCCTTTTTCATTGGGTTTTGATCAACGAGTCTTTCCTGATCAAAAGAAACAAAAAACGACGGCGAAAGTTATTATTTTCTTCATTAACCCAAGTAACGTAGTACGTTTTATGGTAGCATTCTATCCTGTGTTTTCAAATTAGGGTTTTCATCAAATACACCAATATACTTTCTCCAAAATTTATGAGCGAGGTAAAACAAAACAGGTACAATTTTGTTATATACCTGTCATACATGGGCGCCCTTGTAATTTTCTTTGCTTTTCTGTTTTAATTTTTTATTGTAGATTAACTCTACGTACTTGTGCTGATATTGTTTCTGTCAATCCGATAATGACACATGTCACACAATTATTCACTATTTGTTTGCCTTCAACTCCTTCCATAATAGTTAAAAAATAAATCATAGTATGTCGTAGCTTGATAATTTTGCGCAGGGAAATCTCGTTTGTTATTCTTATTACAATGCTAGATTAATGACACTTACAAAAACAACAGCAAACGTAATTGTAGAAGAGTCATTCAAAATCCAAAGCGAAACAATACTACTGTGCTAGATTCCTTTAAGAAATAAATTGAGAGGGCATTAACAATCTCATTAGTTTAGTCCTTTAAAATCATTAAAATGTGAGGGGAGGCTAAAAACCAAACCGCGTACGAGGAATTAAAAATAACAGTTGTTGTCGCTTAAATATATACAAAAAGGGGTGTTTTGTAGTCTGTAGGAGTCAACAAATAATAACCTGCTGTTCTCGGAATGAAACTTTTTCGCATTTGACTTTTTGAAAGGAAGCCGAGAAGAAATACAATTTCCCTTCAAGAGTTTTCCCACAGAGTGCGTAAAGTTTGTTTGTAATGCATGTACAACTTTCACCAGAAAACGAAAAAAGCGACATTTATTATGTGCTACATAAAACCATACGTCCTTCAAAACTTTATGGGTGTGGGCGATACGAACTGGGTAGGCTTTCACCAGAAAATTGCATAACAAGAGAGAAATAGAAAGTATTGCACGCTTGGGGACTTTACACTGTAGTATGCTGCTCAGTACACTTAAAACATTTTTATGTATTTTTGCTAGACTTGTCAAAAAATATACTAAGCTTGTAAAAGTGCAAATGCATTTTGCTTTCGCATGTTGATTGATGGCTAAGGAAAGTAAAGTAAAGTGTGTCCCTCGTGGCCATGTGGATTTTGCTTTACAATTCAATTTCAATAGACTTCTATTCTCCATGAATGACACATCATTTCAGTTTGCACAATCATTATGCTTTGCTGAGAAGAAAACTTTTAGTGCAGTGGAGAAATTGGACGTTGGATGATATTTTTATGCTTTTAATGGAGATTTCTGTCACATTTTATGTGTATTTACAGTCTTTTCCTAATACGGCCAATTTTCGCATGCACAAATGCTCTCGTTACCTATCATTTCAACTCAGGTATGTAAACTGAATGACCTTATTCAAAAGAAGGTCACGGGGAGAAGGGTTTCGAAGTGAATAGCGGGCATTGAAGTAATATGAATTGTTCGTTGAGGAGGTCTTTCAGGATATATGAAAGTGTCAATGCCGCCCATTCACCGATTGCAAAGCCACCTTCTCATCATCAATCAACTACAACGTTATTGAACGATGTTTGACTTCAATGTAAATCCACTGGCTCTATTGTTATTCTCAATATTTTTACAAGGAGGAAGGTGTCGTGTTGATGGTGTCGCAGAGCTTACAAAATTCAAGCTGAAATTGAAAGGTATAGGCTTTTCCAAGAAAAATGACAATAACTTTTACAGGAAGTAATGTAGTTGTTCTTGAACAAAGTCTGACTGCTGGAAGTTGCATTAGTTAAGGAAATGAGACTTCGCCACATGAACCAACTTAAATTAGTGTTTGACGAATTTTAAGTGCTTTTGCAACACTTTTCTAACCAAAAATGAGAGAATATTGATTTAATGGAGGAGTATGACGTACAACATAGCAGGCAGTTCCACCAAATTGCATTATAGAAAAAGGTTGAATTCACATTATTTATTGTCCCTAATTTTGATTGCGTCAAATGGCAAAATTTATATATAGGAATTTGACTGGGGAAATTGAAAAGAATATTGCACACCGGGATCACACATTAAAAACAATATCAATAGAGTAAGCTTTTCATTTCTCACTAGCAATTTCTTTAATGATCTACTTTCGATAATGACAATGTGATTTAGCCAAAAGTCCACAAAGTCTACTCATGCCAATATTTTCTATTTCAATAAAGTCTTTATTATGGCAAAAAGAACGAGTCGAGAACATATGAAACAATTGGGTAACACCGAACTCTGGACATTTTTAAAATTTAGACAACTTGCAATTTTCACACAATACCGAATACTGTTACGAGATGTGACCTATTAGCTAATGTAAAAAAATGAAAATACCATAAACGATGTCGGCGTGCTGTTATTACAATAAAGTAGTAGTAGAAGCACAATAAAAGTTTTTTCTATAAAGTCCAGCTGGAGTGAATAAATATTGACCCAGAAGACGAGGTCAGCACAATAACCCCAACATAAGCACATAACAACCTTATATCGGCAAATGCCTTTCACTGAACATTTGTTATTTTGATCTTAAAAATTTCAATGTGAATTATGACGATTGTTTACTACCAAAAATTAAAATTGTCTTGTAAGTACATTCTAGAATGGAATTTCTTATTGCTCAAGTTTCAATGGTATTGTTCGTATCAATATAAATCAATTATGGAACGGATGGATGGATGAAATCAATATTTTCGCAATGAAGTGCAGGCAGGCTGATCAAAATCCTCATTTTTCATTTCAGCTCAAAACTTTTCGTCTGAATTGACCTCATATTTGAAAATCTTTCATCCACATGTGAAAAAATCCACATATTGCACTGTCATATAAAATTTTTCACTCCCTAACTTGACTAATTGCTTTGCTATTGATATTTTCGTCCCCTAATTCATTAGTAAATATGAAGTGAACATATTTAGTACTCCAAATATTTTTACATGCTTTGTGAGCACCCTAGTGTCTTTGTTGTCATTCAAGCGCTGATGATTCTTTCGGATGCTGTTTGTAGTTTATGCTGGAACTACAGAGGTGTGGGGCGGCCTTTTAGATACCGCTGGATTTTAATGATAATTCCGACGGCCCTTATCTTAGGCGGGTAATGATATAGCATATGAAAGGTAGAGCGTTTTGTCATAAATGTGCAAAAGGTCTCGACTTAAAGTCTTAAAATGCCGAAAAAATTGGCCAAAGAAGTTGATAGTGTCATTTAGAATTTTTCCAAGCATAAAAGGCAGGGAAAACGGTTTTCGAACTCGGTTATGATGTTTCTGGGATAACTACCATCCGTAGTGATCATAACACCGGTTAAAGTAGCTAAATGTGATAAGCCGTTTGAGTGGCACAACCAAAAGTGTAAATAAATCAATTGAAGATTTGCGGTCTGTTTCAGAAAATCGATGCATAGATTTCAAAGGATTCATCGAGTGTTATCCAAACGACAACATGTGTCAACTAGAACCTTAGAAAGACTATCCATCAAGATTTGGGCAAAAAATCCCACTTACAAAGGACCTTTTTGTGTTCTCAAGCCACCCACACAAGCTTTAACCGGAAGTAAAGCTGCTAAAAGCCCTACGAAAACCATGTGACGGAAGAAGGTCCAATTTTATTGCCAGATAAGATTCAGCACAGTTTTTTATACGTTATAGCAAAGGGACTTGTTAAAAATGCTACGAATATGACGGCAGTGAAGCTGAGATGCATTTAGCCTAAACGCATTTTGGAAAACTCTGCCGGGTGAATGCATTAAAGTCGCCCATGAAACGCCTGGAATGGTGATGAAAGCATGATAGGTTTGATGTTGAGCCGACGTAAAAACGTATGGGGAACAAGATGTACGAAGCCGAATTTTTCATTAAAGCATAATTAAGAAGTTAAAAACCGAATTTAGACCAGTTATCAAAAAGGCCGCCCCCCCACCCTCTGTATGTAGCCGTGGTACGGCTTGTTATAACCTTCTGGAGCTTTTTTAGTGCTGTAGTTGTGTTTGGAGGATTCGTAACTGACCTAAATGTGGGTTTCTTGTGTTGCCACTGCATCAGAAACTACATCAAACTGTTTTCAGGGTTAGCTCTATGTTTAAAAATCAAAATATTAAAACAAAAACACTTAACTATTAAAATCTTTTGAATTAATTTTTGTAGGAAATTGAACATTGCCTCCCATCACCCCAAAAATTTGAAAATTACTGCTGCTACATTCCGTCAAATTCAATTCATTGTGAATGAGTTTAATGTTTACCATCAAAAGTACAATGCAGTGACTAAACTCTGTCTGCAATCGACTGGAATAGTTATTTCATTGTATGCATTAATTAAGCTTCATGATAGTTTGTTGGTACCACAAATTATAATCTTTTGCTCAGGTGCAATTGAACACTTTTGCGCAATTATGTTTTCCTACGGATTGAAAGCTTGTGTTTACTCGGCATCTAAACAGTTGCTTGATGATGTAAAGGGGATGCATAGTTTACAGAGAAATAAGTGGTTTAGAAGGGAATGCAGGTCATGGCCGATACTGAAGGCGTATCTAGGTTCCGTGAATTATATTGATCAATTGACTCCGTTGAATGTTATGAATTTTTCGGTTAGTCAGCTTGTAAGTTTGTTGCTGTTGTAGTTTTTAGTACAAAATGTAAAATCACCTAAACATTTAGTCACGAATGAAAACATTTTAAAGTAATTTAAATCAAGGTTGTTTAATCTGTTTATTAAAATCAACTTTCATTTGTGGATTGAAATAAAAAGATTCCTCTTTGAAATGAAAGGTTCGAATTTTATTCTGATAGCAAGGGTTTGCTTTTGTTATCTCTATTGTTTGTTAGTGGTTAGAAAAAGTGGAGCCTAAATAATTTTTGCATTCTTTGGGATTCAGCTGGTCTACAAAAATTCAATAAACCATTAATATTGTGTGCATCAAATCCCTGCTGCTAACATTTTCAAAGACATTTCAGAGTGGTTATGTGTTCCTTTTCAAGTTTCTGAACGTACGTCAAAGACTTTGAATATGATTGCATTTGACATTCAGTAGAAAGAAGTTTGAAAATTATCCTGGCTAAACAGGCCGGGAAACCGCTTGAAGGGAAAGGAATGCGTATCGGCTAGCTTGCATAAATAATGAAATCATCTTGATTTCACAGTTCTCAAACTTTATTGCTGAAGAAATACCATCATCCTTCTCATTTGATCACCATCAACAAAAAGGCGAAAACTAGGGGAAAACTAGGCGAAAACATCCCGGCATTAATTATTAAAATAATTAATGCCGGGATGGAATGGACAAGCACCAGCAAAGCGGTGGTCGTTCAACGGCAGGGAAATATAGGAATTCGATTTTTTGATGACTCGCATTTCTCCTGAGTGAAGCAAGAATAATTTTCTTGTTTTAATGTGTATAAAATCCTATCATGATGAAAATAACTTCGTATGTCAGTGTTGATCGACAGGTTATTTCTTTCAGTACTAAATTGAAGTTTGCTGCTTAGTTTCGAAGTTCGTAGAATGACTTAAATGAACGAATACAAATATTTTACTTTTATCGCGAGTTTGCTTGCGGCCGTATGACAATAGTAATCCCTAAATATCTAGCAAACCTACCGACAAGAAATGAGGATTAATTTAAATGTATGTTTAAAATGACATTGCATGGAATCATTTTACTATACACAACATTTTCCACACATTTGTCCAACTCCGACCGTTCATCAGAAACAAGGGATGCTGCTTCGTTTGCTGAAATTAAGGAGAATAATTGAAACTCCCATCTCCATTAGTTCTTTTATAAACCAAAGTAAAAGAAATGATGACGCTGATAAAACTTTGAAACGATTTTACTACTTGTCATATTAGAGAATAACCATTTGTTAATGAGCAATAGACAATGAGCTGAACTCTTTCGTTCGGAGCGTAACTTGTGGTTATGCAATAGATATTGTTAAAATATTACATGAAAAACTACCCGCTAATTTTCAAAACTGGTTGTTCATTACTTAATTTAAAAATTGTTTTTATTTTATGACAATAATTTGGGGGACAAATTAACTTTAACATCAATCCGAAAATTTTTGTTGATTTTGGTTGCATTTTTAGTTTACATCTATCTTAATAAAAATCCAGTGTATGTGATCATTTTCTAGACAACCTTGAGTTATTGCCACTAGCATTCCTGCAAAACCAAGTATATCATAATTAGAATGCAAAAGGCGTTGCAATGGAATGAATAATATTATAACTAAACGAGTACCCAAGCCTTCTGCACACACTCATATAAACCTGCCTTTGCTTCACAAGGTTGCTCAGTGTCAATATTGCCACCTGCTTGATAAGAAGAAAGCTTTTACCTAAAAAAATACAACTGTTATGATTTAAATTAGTTGTAATTCAACAGTACCAAATTCTGCACAATTTTCTATAATCTTCTTTGCAATCTTGATCGCTACTTCTTCAGACTCTTCATTGAACAAGTTCTCTTTCAATTGCTTGACGATTTCATCCTCTGTATTTAGGGTTACACTCATAGTATTATCAGTATTTAAATTGCTTTTGATGATTTCCAACGTGAGAAGAATACAATCATTGAAGCACGGTCCTGGCCACTAAAAAATGAAGTGAAATTTATAATATTCCAAATTTTGCTACACCCAAATATTATGATTTTTCAATGAAATGCAAGGAAATCCACTGACATTCTCTCCACTGCAGGACTCCTTTAATTTCCAATTAAGTTCCACATCACGTAGCAAACTATTACCATTTTCAGAGTGGCACGCAAAGTCGGGGAGAGTTAAAGTGTTGTCGGCCTGCGAAGTAAATTTGAAATTTAATTTTCTGAAACTTGGTGTCTAAAATAATACGTTTGAGTTTCTTACCACGTTATCCATCCAACCTTCCCTGGCATCGATCCCCCCATAGCCTCCATAGTAGTAGTAGTTTCTGTAAACGTTTCCGTAGTAAGGACGATAGTAACTTCCATAGTACTGCCATGGATTGTCAAACCATGAACTGTAAGAATCGTCATAGTCTCCCCAACCATTTACCTGTAAACGTTTAAACGAATGTGCTTATAATAAGCATTTATTTTACAATATTATATTTAAAGAAAATTACCATTACTATTGCAAAGATTGCAATTATTTGCAAAATTATCGGAATTTTGACCATTGTTGCTAAATCCGATTTTGTTCGATTGTTCGCTCTGTGTTAACCTTAATGACTGATATTCCTTATAATTGGATTGGTAGCCGTCATGTACATCATAAAGTAATAAAGATTGCGATAATTAATCAACGCAGTCTGGTTAATGAAATACTGATAAATGGGGTGATTATACTAATGACGCATGATATGCTATTTTAACACCTTGAATGACAAAATTTAAAATGGTGTAAAAAGCAACTTTGCAGTTTATACGTATTAAGATACTTACAAACCTTGGAAATTTTTGAGTTTTGAATACATTTAGAAAATCTTCAGAACAAACAAATTTTACATCGTTTTGTAATTTTTTAAATAATTTACAACTACACCTAAGTAATGCCACCTTCACTGTAAGTATTATTTAGCAATTGAGAATATAGGTTTACAATCCCACAAATGAGTTGCCACTTCATAAACATTTTCCTTTTATCTTCTTAAAAATTATGGAGAATGCCAATTTAAATTAGAGTGTCCTCCCCAGCTAGCATTTCTACGGAAACAATAATATTTTATAGATCTAACCCAGATGAATGTATACTATAATAGCTAAAGCGTTTACCCAGGCACGATGTACACACTCGTACAAGTCTGACTTCACTTCACAATCCACGATAAGGGAAGTGTCAATATCTGTTAATGAAAGAGAAAATGGACCAACAAAATAATATTTATAGAAATATAGTTACACCCTATGACATTACCAATATCTGGACACAACTGCGTAATCGTTTTTGCCATCTTTTCAGCTACGTCCTCATACCCTTCATTAAACAAGTTCTCCTTAAATTGTTTGGCGATTTCATCTTCAGCTTTCAGGGTTACAATATCATCATGTATGATACCATCAAAGCTTTTGCTTGTAAGAATGTCGAGGTGGAGAATAACACAATCATTGTAACATGGATAGGACACATTTTTCCACTAGAAATTGCATCAAAATATGAAGTAGTGAAACATCTGCAAAGTTATTTTGTATTATAATGTTTTGTTCCACAAATTGTGTGTAACATAAACTTACATTCTCTGCATTACAGGTCTCTTTTATTTTTTCACTCAATTCCTGGTCACGCAGCACATCACCACCATTTTCTGAGTGGCATGCAAAGTCGGGGAGAACTAGGTCTCTCATGCCCTGCAATGAAAGCAGCATAAATAATATTTGGTAATTTGTTTCTGAAAATATTTCATTAAGGTTTCATACCACGTTATCCATCCACTCGTCTCTGGTGTCAAGGAACCAATCATAGCCATAATAAGGTGGAATCGAGTAGTAACCACCATAGTAAGCCTGCCTTGGATTATCAAACCATGAGCTGTATGAGTCATCATAGTCTTCCCACCCGCTTACCTATAAACGTATAGAAATTTGCTGAATTGCTCTTAATAAATAAATAATTGCGTCTGTGGTCCATAAATTATTTTCAAGAAACCTACCACTGCTGTTGCAAAAAGCAAAAATATGCAAACATAAGAGATTTTTGCCATTTTGTCTAACTCAAGATTCTTCTCGTTTAGCTCAATTGCATAGCGTAATATTGGCATCTAACTAATGGAAAATGTTATGGCAGACGCCATAAAATTATGACAATTGCGGTAATGAGCGAGCGTATTTCCTGGTGTGACGCGAAAAAGATGATCTGATTTAATAATTGCGGCATTAGAAAAAGGCCGTAAATAAGTATTAATATAATACATGATAAATTTTATATTTTATTTCATTTTATTTCATTTCAAATTAAAAAGCTATATCTTCTTAATTTCGTAAACCAAATTCTATATAATGCGCTTGCATTTCTACAAAATTCAAAATCAAATTCAAAATTCAAAATGACTATATTGACTTCAAATATTTACCCACGCTCTCTGCACACAGTCGTACAAATCAGTCTTTGCTTCACAAGGCTGGTAAATATCTATACTAGCATCTAAAT
The DNA here is from genome assembly GCA_001718145.1 of Orchesella cincta. Lineage (NCBI taxonomy): Eukaryota > Metazoa > Arthropoda > Collembola > Entomobryomorpha > Orchesellidae > Orchesella > Orchesella cincta. The sequence goes on from LJIJ01001017.1 coordinate 43,693, forward strand.
GGAAAATGTTTTAACAGAAGTGTACTTTTTTAAACCAAAATATTTGTAATATAACAGTACCAAATATGGAGCAATCCTCCGTAACTTTTCTGGCAATTTTTGTAGCTATTCTTTCAGATTCTTCATTGAATAAATTTTCCTTCATTTCTTGGGCCATTTCATCCTCAGTATTCAGTGTTATGTTAACTCTATTACCAACACTTGGATTGCTCTTGAGAATATCAAGGTTAAGTAGAACACAATCATTGTAGCATGTTCCTTGCCACTAAATAAAAGTGGTATTTAGAAATTGTTCCAAATTATTCAAATAATCTCCATAATTTAATTTATTATTTATTGAATGAAGCTTACATTCTTCGTACTACAGGATTCCATTAGTTCCTTGTTAATCCCCTTATCACGCAGAAGGCCACTGACCAAGTTATTTTCATTTTCTGAGTGGCATGCAAAGTCAGGGACAATTATGTCGTTGACGCCCTGTAAAAACAGAAATCCAAATTGCAATGTTTTTGTTTCAATCAGGTTGGCTGAAAATAAAAACTTTCGGAGATCTTACCACACTATCCACCCAATCGTTTCTTGACAAACCTTCCATGGCATAATTCAACGGAGTAGAATAATCGCCGTCATAGAAGATTCCATAGTAACCACTGATGTAGCATCCGTAGTAGCTTCCGAAATAACTTCCGTAATACTGTGTAAAGTAACTATCATAATATTCTTGCTCTGAAGAATCATAATCGTCATAATCCTCTTGGCAATTTACCTGCGATTTAGAATGTTATAACTAGTGATTAAGCACTTAAAATTCCGTTTGTAAATAATACGCACATCTAACAAAATCTTACCAAACATAAAATAAACAATTGAATAAACGAAAAGGTTGGATATATAGCCATTCTGTTATGAATCAGTGCTTGTACAAAAATTCAGCTTGTAAAATGGGCAGATAGATAATGACCTATATTTTGTATCCACTTTTGGCAATGACCAGCCATGCAGAAATACCATTAAGTAATAAAGCTAATGGACATCGCTGCATTGCAATAAAATGTATTTTAAGTTGCCTATGTGTTTAATCATTCCGGTACGAAATAAAATACGATAAGTTTGAGGACGAAGATAAATTTCAATATACGGTAAATTTATTCATTTGCATTCGCTGCTTATGAACGTTAACTATTGTTTTTAGTTATTACCAAAGCATCGATTTTCAACCTTCTTCACATCAATCTGGTCACTTATGCAATAATAGGTTTCATCGTCTTTAGCAACTCTATATAAACAGAATCAAATGTTAACTTACCTATTAAAAACTGACAATTTTAATAAATAAATAAAGTATATTACCCAGGCCTTCTGAATGCATTCATATAACTCGGATTTTGAGTCCCAAGAATGTCCCATTAATTGCCAAGCTGTAACGAAAATTGTTTAAAAGGATCAAACTAAGAAATAAGTTGTTTAGACAAACAAACGTTAATGTACCAAATCCGTTGCAATTTTCAAAAATTTTCTCAGCAATGGAAGTCCCCACTTGTTCTGAACCCGTAATAAAGAGCTTATATTTCCGAAAGTATCTGGAAATTACTTGTGGTTTTTCCATATAGTGACTCTCAAAGTTCATAATATAGAGCATAGCAAGCAAGCAGCCACTGTAGGATCCATCAAAAACCTGAGACAATTATTAAAAAACAATGTTAAAGCAATTTTAAACAAACCTTAAAATTAATTATGTAAATTCAAGTAACTACCCTTGTGCTGCTCTCCTCGCAATCTTTTATGACGCCATTAACATATCCTTGGCCAGCCACCAAGCTTGTATTGTCAGTATTAAAACCAGGATGGCATGAAAAATCAGGGTGAAGCCTTTCAAATAGAGTATCCTCGGGCTCCTCAACGGTATCCACCCAATCATCACTGAAAGAGTCCTCAAATCCGTCCAAGAAATAGAATGGTGGAACGGAAAAGTAACTTCCAAGATCATAGTTGCTTATGTGATAAATTCTGGATGCCTTTCTGTATTGGTTTCCGTAGTAAATTCTGTAGTTTGTCCGCTTTGATTCGGCAAGCAAAGAACTGTAATATTGTCCGTAGCCATTAACCTATAAATGTTGTAAAAATTTTATTTCTTGTGATAACCACAACGGCATTAGTAAAAAATATGTGTTATTTTATATCAAACGCACTCCCAATGTAATAAAGGGGACCAAAATGTGCAAACAAAAAAGAAATTTTGACATTTCAACTATATCAGAAATTTAAAGTCTGTTGTTATTAGCTGCGTGATCAAACCTTATTGAGTTGATGGCAATTAGCCTTTTTACTTGAAACTCTACCAGACGCTATTAAATGACAGAGATGAGGTTAATTGGTCTTGAGCGTATTTCCTGGTATGACGGATTTGGTAGGTACCACTGACGTTGAGTTAGGAAGAATGGAAGCCGTTTATCCAATTATGTTCCCTCAAAAATGAATTATGTATTTACGTAATTATTTTATTTGCTAACCATTTAAAGTTTAATAAGTTTCTATTTAATCTACGTCAGTTTATATTCTTGCTCGTTGATATTATTTATAATATTTTTATATTGTTATTTGTCTAGATTGTAAACATATTGGCACTACTACAAAATTAACATACAAATTCAATGTGTTTGAGGTTGCCTTTGTAGCTGCTCTGTAAAACCTCCTTTGTCGTGCATTTAAATCGGTTTAATTAGGACAGGTCTTTCCCAAAAGCAAAGAAAACTTAGTTTAGTTCACAAAGAAATCTTTAAAAAATCTTTGAAATCGCATTAATGTAGTACCGTATGTTTCTGCACGCAATCCTCTAACGGCGATGGACATCCTGCATTATCAAGCTTGACTGTTCCCTTTTCATATTGGTCCACTTGTAAATAAATAAAAAAATCAGCTGTTTACAACTTTCAAACGTTTTTTAAGTAACATTCATCAACTTACTGAATTCTTTGCAGTTTGATAAAATACTCTTTGTAATATTTTTAGCCGATTCAAATCCTCCAGGTAGCCATGCAAATTTTGCCTCTGCTTTATTGAAGAATTTTCCAATCTTTTTAAGGTAACCATCTTTAGTGGGGTTGGAAACAACTCGAAATATCCGGTTTAGTACGCCATGATGCTCCAAAATGCAAGTTTTGGGACAATAACTTTCTCCTGAAATTTGAGGTGGCATTGAGCACTCATGAACAGCCCAAATGGCAGCTCTGTGTCCATTATCACCTATTTCAACTTCAGTATCAGAAAGATAGCCCGGATAGCATGTCCAGTCCAAATAAATTTTGCCACCTGCGTTAGCCTTTGAAATTTTAGATAAAACCGTTAGTTACAAAAAATATGACTCAAGATTAAAGCAATGCATTGATTTAATACGGAGTACATTTGTTAACATACCAAGGAATTTTCGAGGTCGCCACGACTACCATACGACACAAGATCGGAATAAAGCTCATGGTCAAATCTAGATTCGATAAAATCGGGATCATCCTTTTCGTCCGCTACCACCTATAAAGAAAACAAGAATTTACGGCTGAAAAAAACTATGCTTAAAATTCATAAGAATAATTTTAGAAAGTTGCACCTTTACTGCGACAATTACGACGAAAACGTTAAGAAACAGCAAAAATTTAGGCATTTTGCTAAAGATTTAAATCACAAAGATTGATAGTTTCCAATATTTTCCACTGCTATGCAAAATTATAATGGCGTGATTGTAATGAGGGTAATTAGTCGTTGCTAATTGTCAGCTGCACTAGATGCCATAAATTATAATGGAAGATTTAATTGGTCTAGGCGTAATATGCTAGCATTATGTATTTAGTAGGTATTCCTACATTCAAAAAAGTTCCTTTTAAACAAACACACAAACGAAACGTTTAAAAACTATATGTCAGCAAATGTGCACTAATACAAACTTCTTTTAAACACTTGTAAAGCATTTAGCGCATTGACTACTCCTAATTTGAATTTCGCAATGAAGTAATTGTCAATTTATCAAAATAAATACTAAAAATTAGAAAAAACCCCAAGTAGCTGTAGCTATTTTTGTGTTTTCTCTGGATCACTGTTCTTCTCCTTTTCGACCTACTTACAATTAGATTGGACAAGTCTAAAAACGAATTACAAACTAAGTTCTAAACTGTCTCAAAATAAATATTGTCTTATAAATTTCTACATTTGTGTACGTCTACCACCGAATGTTTTTGTACACAATCCTCAAATTCTGACTGGCACTTTCCTTCATCAAGGCTGTTTTTTCCAGCAACATATCCGTCCACTCATATATAAAAAGTTAGCACTTAATACTAAGCAAATGATTCGTTCCAAAACATATTTCCAACACTCACAGAATTCTTGGCAGTTTGAATAAACACGTTTCGTTATTTCTCTGGCTGAATCCTCACCTCCAGGAAGCCATACGAATTTTCCGGGTGCTTTATTGAAGAAGTTTTTAAACTTTCTAACATATCCTTCTTTAGAAACCATACCTACTGTTTGAAAATTCCGGTTTATGAAACCATATTTTTCGAGTAGGCATGTTTTTGGCCAAAACGTTTCCCCCGTAAGTTCTGGACGGGGCTGTGTTCACTCATGAGCATACAGCATATCTTTGCCCCCTGCTACCAATTTTTCTTCTATACTGGAGTTGTAACCTGGGTAGCATGACCAGTCTAAAAAGACTTCTCACTCAGAATTAGACTGATAGATTAGCAATCAGTTGTTTCATAAAAAATTCATGTTTTTCATGACTTTCTTGCAAAACAGAAAAAAAACTTGAAAACATACTAAAGTATTCAGAAATTCACCCCAGCCCCCAAAAGATACAAAATCGCTTTTCACTCCATCATCTACAACATCAATTTCTATAGAGGCAGGGCTGATCTCGAAATATGGTCTATAGTAGTTTCCACAATAAGGTCTGTAGTAACTTGGATAATAATTCCCATTAAACCATGAATTGTAGGAGTCATCATACTTAGTCCTCCTGACCAGTTACCTATAAACATGTTAATAAACCACTGACTTGATAAACACATGTTAATAAATACATGCAGAAGAGTTCTTACTTTACTGCATCATAAAATTAAGAAAGTTTAAAAAATATAAACAGCTTTGCCATTATGTCCATTACTAAATTTGAGGGACTTGATTCTCCTCAATCCTGTTGGCTGCTACAAGAAAATGCGTACGGCGTAAATATCATTGAGGGGTGATAAGCTATTGTAATAGACACTATAAAACGCTGGAAAGCATTTATGTGAACATTAATTGCTCTAACAATGAGTGTAATTTTCTAACGGACGTACTAGGTTAGTACAATGAAAGTTTATTTTCTAACGTTACAATACCTTAGCTTACAAACTTAATTAAATATGTATTTTTTTCTTAAATAAGCTAATAAAGCATTTGAACAGTATGGTTTGCTTGTTTGAACTTAGGTTTATTTCTGCTTTGCACCCAGCCAGCAACCACGAAGTAATTGATAATTCAAAATCGCCTTCACAAAAATCGTAAGATAAGCTATTGAAGTACTGAACTGAAGTTGTAATGTAGCTGAAGAAACAACCCAATTTCATTTCGGTGATTAAAATCCACCCATTTTGAATTTTCCCTATGGACGATATACTTGTGATAGAAATTGCTAATGTCACCTGTATTACGAATTTAATCTATTATTTTTTCGTGCGCAACGAATAATAACGAATGCCTGCCGGATAACTAATGAAGCTCACTTATTCTTCGTGTTCTACAGAAACGAATGGATGTTTGGTAGGATACCATGTACCTCTTTGTTTTTGGTCGCTTAGAAATTGATTTTGTTCGTTGGCTTCCTGTACACAAATAAATATTTACATTGTACGAGGGACGGATCAGAAAAAGTATCTTTGCATATAAAATAATTTTAATACAATGTTTGAACCTGAATAAATAGTAGAATGCTCAGTGCTGGTAACGTTTCAGCGTGAAACGTTTTGGAACGTTTCAAAACGTTTCGTTTCAGCAAACGTTCCAAAAAAATTCTGAAACGAAACACTTTGAAACAAAACGGAATTGAAACGTTTCACCCTTGAAACAAACTGAAACGAATCACTGAAACGCGTTTCAGTCCGTTTCAGACAAATATTTACTCATTCGAGATTACATTATCGCCTGAGTCATCTCAAGCTGTAAATTTAAACTTTAAGGTTGCCAAATGTCAATTAAAAAATAAATTTGGACCGATTTCACAAAAAATGTGGTAGTTTGGTACAAACATTGCTGTATAGACGTCATTTTTACACTATGAAATCCCAAGTAGGTTTAAATATAATGCAACGTAGATAGTAAAGCCTAACCTCATACTCTTTATTAAAAGTAAGCTATAAAACACAAAAGTATTTAATAATGTTTCAATATATGTTTACTAATGGTTATTATTAGTTGGAGACGAGATTTCTATTGGTTTGAGATACCTACAAGTAGCCTAAAATCGGCTACTTTTGTTGTCACGTTGTGATATACTGCCTGAAACGTGTTTCAATGTGTTTCGTTTCGTTTCAAGGCGTGAAACGGAACGGAAACGAAACGGAAATCACTGAAACGAAACGTTTCAGTAAAACTTGAAACGTTTCACCCTTGGAACGAAACGGATTTCCGTTTCTGAAACGTTCCTGAAACGTTACCAGCACTGAGGATGCTAAACTGCATTCATATTTTTGTATGACGGTATTCAAACAGTTCAAACATTTTTGATCCTTGATTCCATTTAATTAAGCATTAAAGAAGTAGCCGCTTGATTTGATTAATGTATTGGCAAGACTAATTGTAGGACTGGGATTTTGCATTCATTATATATGTTTTATTTGAAAATTCAAATAAATTATTTCAAATTGAGTAAATTTTAATAGGGATGCTCGAGTGTCTGATTATAATAAATTATAATAATTATAATGTTTGAAAATATTTATCATTGGAATTAATCCTCTTTTCACTCTCGTTACGTTCCACCTCTAGCACGCCTGAAATTATAAAACATCTTTTGTGATTCAATTAAATGCTATAGGTGGGTAATTTGTGTATATTTCCTACCCATGCTTGCTCCACGCATTCGTATAACTTGGTTCTTTCTTCACACGGAAATCCTTGGGCATCTTTTGCTGAAAAGGTAAATTATTTTAGCGAAAGTTTGTGAAATATAATATAATTGGACAGCAAGCCTATCTTACCAAGATCGTTACAGTTGGAAACTATTTGGCTCGCAATTTTCTTTGGAACCTCACTATTGTCAAATATGAACATTCCAAGCCAATCACTAATTTTCATTTCATTTTTCAATGAAGTTCCACCGTTTTCGATTACGGCATGTTTCCTGAGAATGCAAGTCTTGAAACATTCATCTTTTTGCTGTAATTAAAAACGTTTGGTTTAAAAATTAGAAATGTAGTTTTCAGTATCACGTCCTTCAATTACCTCATTGCAGTCGGACTCAATCGTCTCTAGAAGACCCTGCCCATAAACCTTATCAGATGTACTTTTGTCATAGCCAGAGTGACATGAAAGGTCGGGGTAAACTGCAGTAGTTCCATGTATCTTATAAATATAGTACAAATCTTACATTTTACGATCATACAGATTAAATTCAGATTTACAGAATCTTACAAGAAGGATGCAAAGCAAGGCTCCAAATTGCATGAATCGATTTTGTCTTGACATTTTAGTTGCTATATTTGAATTTATTTGCTGAGCAAGCACGTCAGAAGGAGACCCGAATGCAAATGAACTTTAACTGAATAACGATATTACTTACGGCTAATGGTTATTTATTTTTTATGATCTCAATGTGCGTCATATGTGTGTCGTCAAGAAATTAGTAACGAAAACTCTTGATACGGAAATAAATCGTACAATTATAAAATCCAAATTGTTATATGTAACTATTCAGTGATAAGCTGACCTGTATTTCCATATAAACGTTAAATGTCGGAAATATGATAATTCAATTTTTTAATTGTCGCCACAATCTAAACGATTTATGGTAGGCCCCACCAGCTGCTTCTTTGCTGAATATTAAGCTTGTCACGTAATGCTTGCCGTGTAAAATTATGACCGTAAAATTAATTACTGTGGACGTAGAGTTTCTTGAGTAGTGTATTTCGTAAGTGCTTCTTTAATCATAACTATTATTGTAGTATTTCTTACCATACGAGTCAATGATGTATTTATCTACTTAATTCATTTATAAAAATAAATAAATTCTAGACTTCTATTAAGCATCTAAACTTACATTGATTGATTTACAAACAAATCAAGGTACAAATCATAGCTCTCGATGTAAAGTTTTTATTTGTGTAATTTATTTATTTTGATTGATTTAAAAATCTAAACTGTTCTTTCATTTCTTTCGTAGTTTATCAGCAAAGAGTACATCATCGATTGCAAGTCTACAAAAATTCAAGTTACTCATATAGCAGTTGCAATTCCCAAAAGTAACTTTAAACCACTTCAGACACAAAAATGTAACAGTACCCAAGCATCCTGAATACACTCGTACAACGCAGCCTTGGAGTTGCATGGACGCCCTGCCAAATCTTCGGCTACAAGACAAAACACCATCAAATGAAGTTTTCCACTAAAATAACAGGTTTTAAAATGTTAACTAGCTTACCAATTTGACCACAATTATCCTTAATTCTCTTGGCAATTTCATAGGCTTTGTCATCTGTGTTTTCGGGGTCGTTATTTGCAAAAACGGCCTTTCTCATGTAATCAGCAACGTATGAGGCGTCATATAAATATTTACGATTGATAGGACTCATGATGAAAAATCGTCTATATAGAATACAGCCATTGTAACAATGATCCCAGTGAATCTGCAATAAAAAATGAAGTGGATACAGAAGCTATAATTTAAATTACAACGCTATTGTAAACGAATACCGTACAAAGTCGTTTCTTTCGCAAAATTCAATAGATTCTGTTACAAATTCATTTCCTCTATGAGGCTCGGTGTTAAGGCCTTCGTAACAAGAAAAATCAGGAGTTAATTTTATTGTGTCTGGTTCCCAAATTTTGCTTCTCTCTTCTTCACTTATTGTGTACCACAAATCCTCCCCAGTAAGCTCGGGAATCGGCTCGGGATCCTAAAACAATCCAATACTAAAAAGAATTTTAGATTACAAAAGATAAATCGAATCTTGATTGATTAACAAACCACTTGAACCACTTCGTCTACATAATCGTTCCTTGATTCCGCATTTTCATAATCGTAAGAGGATGGTGGTGTAGAGTAGTAATTACCATAATAGGGTCTGTAATAGTTTGCATAGTAGTAGTAGTGTTGCCTTGGATTGTCAAACCATGAACTGTAAGAGTCATCATAGTCTTCTTGGCTGCTTACCTATAAACGGCAATAAAAACAATCATATTAAAAATATACATGCCTTTGGAGGAAATATATATCCAAAAAAGCTTACCATTGAGGCAGCAATGATAACGAAAATTGGCAAAATCGGGTGAAGTTTTGCCATTTCACCTAAATCCGCTTGATTTCAGTTGATGTGGCTTGCTAGGTGGATGCGACGTTAATGCTCGTACTTGTAGTGCTTATATGGTTTGGGCTACCACAAAGCTGTGCTACACGTCATGAAATAATGAATGAATAGATAATTGGTCTAGACATTGTTTCCGTGTATGCATACGTCATATGTATGACGCAAATTCATATTAGGTACCCGCGGTTGAATTTAGTCAAACGTAACGAATACCTAAAATTATATTCACTGCGTATGGCTCTATGGATATAGGGAGTCACCTCATTTATTCATGAGTATATTCAAACGTTATACTAATGGCGAATAAAAGTTCACGGAATGATGATAGTAACTATTTATTTAGTGATAAATTAGATATAATAAATTACACAAGTTTAAATGAAAACCAGTTTGCTTTTTTATATATAAATCATCTTTCTTATGTTATGGATTTATTTATGTCCCCTTTCAGATCCTGTTTTAATTTCATAACTATATTTGTTTTCATAATATTTCATAAATATAAATTGACCTTACCAAAGTGTTGTCGCAATTGCAATAAATGTTACGAGCAAATTTAGTGAATCTATGAAAATCCATTCCAAATAGTCCAACTATTTAGCAGCTCTTAACCAATTATTAGAAAATAATTATATATAAAAGGCATGTAAGTTTTTAAGATTGTTATATTTTTTACAATAAGATCACCGTAAACTTCTCAACACACTCCTCAAGCTCCTTTGAGCATTCAGGGTATTCGCTTACTCTCAGCCATTATCAATTAGTTTAGGTTATTTCAAAAAATTTTGAATAAAGTATCTGCTACTGTAACCAATATGTCTGCAATTTGGCACACTTATGTCCGCCAAAATAAAGCCAAAATCTTGGTTGTTATTATTTGTCATTTGTGCGCTCAGTCTGCGACCCATTTCCTCTTGTTATACCATTTGGGTAGGGCGATAAAATTCAGTTATAGCAAGTTTCCAAATAACACAGGACTTGAAACATCTGGGTCCCTAAATCCCCAAATTTAATTAAAACTGTTGTCTTGATATTATAAATTGTGCGAGCATTATTAATCCAAGCCTGCCTTAGTTCGGGATCATCTAAACTCGGGTTGTAGCCCTCGTGGCACATCCAGTCGGGGAACCATCTTCTTAAGCGACCACGAGTAAATTTAAAAAATTCAAATTTAAAAATGTTATCTGTGCATTAAAATGGAGCTAAAATCATAGTTTATCAACTCATAGAATGCAAATTTACTTAATTACATAGCAATACTATCCAAAACAACAATTGCAGAATTATAAGAGCAACATCCCATTTTGCGTCACAAATGACTGAAGCAAAATACTGATGAGTGTGCATTGGCCAAAGCTTTTTGCCAATACCAGCAAACATCAGAAACAGTATTAAAATTTACATATTTCTTATACTAATATAGTTAAGGATCTTTGGTATCCTTAAGGTTTGCAGTATGATCCTTGGGGGTAATGTGGGAATATGACAAATAGGTTCATGATGCTAAAAAGTAATTATGATAAAAGACCAAAAGTCGGGCAGAACAAGACAGTTCGACAGATAACGAACGACTCTTTTCTTATTATTCACACATCATTCAAGAAGACATTCATATCATCATCATCATTATTATTCTCATGTCATTTATGATTAGTCATCTTAAATACTAGTGCAACACGAGTGCGCGTGCGTGATGTTGATATAACATCATGCACGTGTGAGGTCAATGCAAGTATTGAAATAGTTTATAAGGAATGTGAACCTCAGCAATATTATAATCATCACGGAGCCCTAGCTCCCGTGACCTTATTTTATAAGCACACATTTTTTAAACTGAATGCACGACACTTACTGTTGCATGCGTTCCTTCAGAAAGTTAATGAGGCTCTTTCCAAATCGTCAAAATCAGATACACTTTAGCACTGTGGTTAGGTTGTTCAAAACTGAAAAAAGGGGATTGCAGTTCATCCTCAGAACAATGGTTTCTCGAACCATCAGTTTGTGTTTCAGACTGGGCAAGTTGGCCACAGGAACAAACTGTTCCTTATTATATTATTCTCCACTTGAAACATGGATTGAGTAGTTCTGAGCCACTCCACGGCTCCTCTTAGGTGTTCGGGATCTTTACTCATTGTTTCGTTGGAGACTGGAATTCGCATTCCCAACAATGTCACCATCTTTTTCCGTCAGTCAACACGCAACGTCGATTTGCGTGTTGAAGGAATCTGCAAGGGGGTTTGAAAATAAAAAACATATTACTAAACAAGGAATTAATTACTATTAAAATCTTTAGCTTATAAACTAGGACGAGTGTTACATGCTTTCGAAGTTTTGAGTACTTGATTTGGCTCTGCTCCTAATGATTTTGCCCACCTGTTCCCGAACTGCCGGCACCACCACCGTCGTTTTCCTTTTGAAAAGCACAGTAAGGGAGACTCATTTGATTACTGTTTGAAGAATTTGGTTTTTTCTAGTCGAACCAAATCCAAATTCCCTGAACTTCTGAGGGCCTTTCGGGTGTCCGTTTTTGCCCGCAGCAAAAATGCTGGTGCGGTGGTCGCCCTCCATCTGGAAGTAGGGGAGATAGTGGGGAAGCGAAATTTTAACGCTTCCGGACCAAAAGAAGTGCTGCAAAGAGCAAGCGGCGACGTGATGGTAGAAGTGCGATCAAAGTACGACAACCTTTATTTCACTGTGACTTATACCCGAGAAATAAAAACGGGTCCAGTAGAAAGAGCTTGTCCGTCTATAAATGTAGAATTTGTAGTATTTCTACTCTCCTCAACCTCGTCTCCGGTGAGATTCGGAACTACTAATGTGAAATGTTTTTGGGGTTTTCGGAAGTCCAGGTGCATGTTTATGTTTTTTGACGAGTTTCACTCACAAAACCGCTTTTACTCCTGATTTTAGGTTATGAACGTACATTTGCCACACTTTTGGATTAACACTTGTTCATGGAAATAAACATTTTGGTTGGTAAGGTCAAATGTGACGTGACAGAATATCGGAAAGCTTAACTTTTTCTATTATGTGCAGTCCTGATGTACTAACTAGTTTTGCGGTGGCCCACCAACTGTGCCAGGAAGAAATGGAAAACACCTGTATTTTCTCCGAATCACCACTGTTATTCTCAAGCAAGAGTCAGCACCGCCATCGTCTTCTTCCTTTTCACTGAACCCCCTCATTTACACTTCACTAGAATTCTTAAACAACTTTCACACATGCTGCATGTGGTTATCGCCAGAAAACTACAGGAGGAGCAGTCACAATACAGTTTCGTATCATTTCACAAGAGAAGTCTGCAAGGAAATGGAAAAAAATATTGTTTAATTTTATTTTATTTTGGAATTTAGGAGCCTGAAATTGGACAAGGAGAGCAGTAATTATTATTTTATTTCATTTCCTCGTGACAAGAATATTTAATATAAACTAAATTCGAACTTTTACCGAATATAGACTTACTTCGTATCTTCAGTTTTGTAATATCTCATACCGTCCAAGCGGAACCTTCAATTGTAGAAGAAAACATTGTAATTCAATCATGCTTTTACAACTCATTCATTTTTAGCTTAGCAGTCATCCTGACACTTACTTGTCAAGCTTTTGAACTATTCCCAAAGAAGTTTCGAGCTTTTACGTGTCCACATCCACTATCATCAGCATCACGACAACAGAGTTGGGTTTGGCCGTGGAATTTCTCCTGCGATTTCATCACAATCAGCATAATACGTCCATGGTGGTCTTTCCGGGTTGAAACTGAAAAGTGTTAAAGGAGAAAAACCAGTATGGTAAATTCAATATTGATTTTCATTATTATTTCCAAAAAGCAAGTTAACTTACAACATAGATTCCTCCTATCAAATTAGCTGGTAGTTAATTCTCTTTGTAATGCACCATCACCAGAAAGCGTGACCTCATGATTTTGAATGAGGCTTTAGAATCTGAGAAGGTGTCAAAATTATAATATTAGATAATTATGCTATGAGCATTAATGTCATCTGTGTTTCACGAAACAGATGTAGACATACCCTTGCTTTCGAACTTTTAAGAAGTTAATTTAGCTTTAGAGAAACCAGTCAGCTTCTTGAACGCAATCACGCCAGTGTTCATAATGCCAGAGCAGGAGCAACACTCACAGCTGGAGGTGGTGATGTCCATTAAAAAAGAACAGCTTTAGAACTGCTGCAAATCTCCTCAAACAAGAAGCTGGATGAGTTTCAATATTCAAAACTCTAAATAACTCCTCCTTTTGTAACTCTCACCGTTAAAGCGGAATCTGAAAATATTTACAACACTTAAACTAAGAAAATTGAAATTTGCTAACATTCACATATGTATAGCAATAAAATAGGTGTATGCAACCTGGCTTTCGAACACTTCCAATCCAAATAGAGTCTCGAGCTAACATCAACTTGCTTTTCCTTTTTCTGTGCACATTTTTGTCGTTACCAATAAAATTCATGGCCTTGCTTATAAATTAATTGGTTTCATTTCAAATCAGTTTTAACTTCAATTAGCTAAACACTGATGAAATTTGATCGCAATGTGTAGCTTTAGGAAGAAAAACAACAACTACAGAATATGTGAGCATTAGGCGATTTGACTTGTGGTGCTCAGAAGCGGTGGGGCAAAGTGGGCAAAGATAAAGCAGGTTAGACTTGCTGTTTCTTAGTCTTACAAACAAAGACATAATGAATGAGCTTGTGTATGAAAGTGCTAATGCATATCATCATCGTCATCATTTCATGATAAAGTCAACATATGCAATAGATCCATGAATGTTTTCATCATTTTCGTGCTTGTTAGCTCACTCAGATTTCCGGAAAGCTCCATTTTTCTTTACTGCTTATCATCAATGAATATCGTACATCTTATCGCGCTTTTAGAGTTGGTAATATCCTAATTTGAATATTCGATGAGATGTTTCTTCAAAACCAGTTAAGCTTTTAAATTCTTTGGATTTAGATTCTGATACGCAGCATTATTGAGTTTTAGAATGGCTTCTGTGTGCCCAAAATGTGTAATCTAAGACGAAAAGAGCGGTTTTGAGAATAGACTCCTGACAAATAAGAAGCTTTACCGACGAGCGCATTAGGACCTTTCGGTACATCATGCATGCACTAATAGGTCTCTCATTACGCATCTCGCATCATTACTCTCAAGACAGTTTGTTCAGCTACTCCTGTAGTCAACTGAAGCAAAAACCGAACATACGGTATACATTTTGTTAATTTGAATTAGATATAAATATATCTGCAACCTGGCCATAATATTGTATTTAATTAGGTGGTTGAGAAGTTAAAAAAGAGGGATGTATGGTATCCAGCCATTTCCTCCCATGACCCTTTCCCCCACGGATCATTTTCCTCACATGGCCTTACTGCGAGTTTTCCTCACAGGCCAGTTTTCCTCACATGGCCTTTTCCTACCAAGTCAGTTTCCTCCCTAGGCCTTTTCCTCACATAGGATATTTGCTCCCAAGCTTTTTGAAGAGGGACATAGCAATATATAATACATTGATTTTTGGTGCGTACTTACTTTGCTTTGCATATACTACCAGACATTATTCTAAACTTTGAACTCATCATTCAGACAAATTACACATCTTGAAACTACATGCTGACTGTCTCGACCGAAACCGGGTTTTTGCAAATTTAAAAAAAACATTCGTTTACTGTCAATGGACGCCAGATATATAATTATGTTATTCAAGTTAGCAGTTTGCGTTTATCGATTGCGATTATCAGAAATTGCTGAAGTCAGGTACTTTGCGAAGTTTTCGATATATTCAATTCTGATTTTTACTTACGAGGATATGGTCAGACGTGTAAATCGCCGATTTGGCTGATACTCATGGAGAACATTCATTTACATGAGAAATGAACATGCCTAGAATATGGGGCGGTCGCCGCCAAACGTTTGGAAAAAAATCGAAAATTACAATATTTTGCGGAAATCTGAAATCCTTATGGGATTTAACATGGGAAAATCCAAATTTTTAAGGGCTAATTTTCGAAAAATTTCGAATTTTCGTCCTTTTGTCAGAAAATGATAAACATAGCATAAACAGCCATTGGAAAGGCCCACAAAAGACAAAATTAAATCTTTTCTATTAACCACAAGTTTTTTAAATTTTCTAAAAAAAATTGAAGTTTTCAAATGTTTGAAAAAGCAGTACATATATCTTTGTTGGACTCCTCTTGGCCTTCCAAAGGTTGCTAATGCTAAGTTTATCATTTTCTGACAAAAAGACGAAAATTTCAAAAATTAGAAATTTTTTGAAAATTAGCCTAGGCTGAACCCTTAAAAATTTGGATTTCCCCATGTCAAATCCCATAACGATTTCAGATTTCCGCAAAATATTGAAATTTTCAAAAAAATTCTAAACGCTTGGCGGCGACCGGTTGTTTTAGGTATGTTCATTTCTCATGTAGATGAATATTCTCAATGAGTATCAGCCAAATCAGCGATTTACACGTCTGACTATATCCTCGTTAGTGATTACGACTAGTGAATTTGATTAATAATGTTAAAACATGCCTCCAATTCATAAAATACGGGATACATGAAGCAAATGTGGAGTATACTAGTTCAAAATTTTCACAACAAAACAGCTGGGGATACGATATATTTTGCTATAACTAAAATTCAGGTTGTCATTATTTACTGTTGTGGGAAACGATTAAAAAGATATTTAAACAAAAATTACCACAAAAGACTATTTCGTACTACCTATACAATACCTCTCTTTTGCTCTTTGATAAAAACGTGTACAAATGTTTTATTTTTACGAGGCTCACCTAAATGCGTGTCAGTAATGCATCTTTTTAGTTCCAAATTTAATGTGTGAAATCAAAATATATCTATTCATACGAACATAATAGACTATAAAATAGCTAGAGCGAGCGGAATTCATTATTCGTCCAAAATCTGCTCCTCCTGATAAATGAGATTCCAAGCAAAATTGTATCCTGGACAAGTATCTACCGCAAGTAAATATTGATATCAAGCTATTCGCAATGAATTTTTGCCTTGCATAAACCCCAGGTGGTCTCGCATTTTCAAAAGTTATGAACTTTTACACAGAAAATTTAAAAGAGAACATAAAGTCGCTGGGATATGTCCACAAATTAAATTCACCATATCATGACATAACTTTGGTGTACGAACCCTTATCATTTATTTTAATGTTACATAGAACTGTACAATACTAAACACTTAAAGCTTGCATGGATTTGTTCCTAACGCGGTTGAGCTATGACTAATCGTAAAATACTTATTTTTATTGGAATGCACGGTTTATCTCCTCATTCGGTTTTGATTGTGCTTCCTTATATTTTTAGGGGTAGCAAGTTGACAAATTACCACTCAGACAACAAGTATCGTAAATAAGATGCTGTCCTGAAAATACGTTTGGTGGAACAAGCTCTAGAATATTAAATCATTTATGTAATTCGCGAGCTAGTAGCTACTTTAAGAAGAAGCATGTTATTGCTTAAGTTTAGCTTGAGTATAAAGGAAGCATGGTTGGAGCTTGCTTACTTGCCTGATCGGTTCACAAATTAACTCTGCTAGGTGTCGGCCGGAATCTACCCACTCCCTTAAAACGTCTTGATCAATGACTGGATGACACTTAGAAATAATGTCATGTGTGATATGTATTATTTTTAGGGATATTTTATGCTCCTTGTGTTTAAATTTGTGAGCATGTTATTACTCAACCAAAACGCGCTGTGCATAAAATATACTTATTATTTTTTAAGATGTAGGCTTCCTATTGAGGACACAAACTGCACCCAGTTTAACCGACCAAGCAGTTGTTTTTTAATTTAAATCATCTTGCTGATTAGCTAAATATTAACCTGCTTTCATTTATCAACACAAGACTAAATATAATTAATCCCCCATAGAGTGCTCTCATTTTTTCCTAATATGGTTCATTCCAGTATTTATATATCTGCAAATGCATTGTAAGACCAACTACCTAAAATATTAGAAGGAACTGTACTGTAAGATTGAAAGCAGCGTCGATACTTTTCAATGGCGTTGAAGCATCCAAAAAGTTGCTTGACCCAAGATTTATGCGAATGGGTCT
>LJIJ01001018.1:0-61199 GCA_001718145.1 Orchesella cincta
GGAAATCCTCAGAAACTTGTTGATTTTGACGGGAACAAAGAGGGTTCTTGGCTCCTTTTCCACAAAGGGGAAAACCATGAGTTGGACCATCGCATCGGAAATTAGAGGATGCAAAATATATCCATTTTGCTCATCCTGTGGTTGTTTTATCTTGGCGAGAAAGAACTTCCTATCTTTCCCCATCCAAAGTTTTTCAATGCTCTTGAACGAAGCTCCAAACTGGTAGCCCATGGCGCTGTACCGTTCGTAAAGGGGTTGCTCATCAAAACAAATGAACTCATCACCATTTGAAGAGAGGAGGGTTTCTTGGAAGGAGTTTTTGGTGGGTTCAAGCAACCTCAGCTCAGCTTCTTGCTCGGTGGTGCTCAAACTGGAGAATGTGGTGGTGGCGTGCTGAGTCCAGTTCTTGGTTTGGGAGCGGCTGAAAACCTTGATGAACAAGCCTTTCTCATCCTCGTCTAGAAGGGTTTGCATCTGGTAGCTTTTTCCGTGTTCCCATCGGAGACCAGCTTCAATTATCAGGTTCTCAAGTTTGAAAGAGGTGTGGGGAGAGTCGGAAGCTGCTACTCCGGCAGCGAGACTCATATCCAGAAAGCCAGCTCCTGGAACAAGATACTGTTTCCAATCTGGTGATCAGCAACCCATGGCAACTGCTCCAAGCTCAGCTCGGACTGGAAGAGTTGAGTGAGAGTTGCGTTGGGAATGGGGTTGCCTAGCAACGGATGGCTGCTCTCTTTTGAAGGCATTTCTGGCCAGAATTTCTTGCCCAAAAAGGGGTAAGTTGGAAGGGATACCTTTTTCCGTCCGTAAAATTGATCAAACTTTCTCCAGTCTATTTTCGCCCCATTTAGGTAAAGCTGAGCTAGGGTGTCGAGCATCGTGTTCCAATCCTTTTCCTGTCTTTTCAAAGAAGGGAGGCAACGGAGTGAGTTGTTATTCTCATTGTTCAGCATTGTGAGGGCTGCGAGAACCGGCTGTGGCCCGATCTCGATGAATGTTTGACAGCCTAACTCAACTGCTTTGTGGCTGGCATCTAAAAACTGCACCTTTTCTCTCGTGTGCTCCACCCAGTAGTCAGTATCCAGCTCCT
Source organism: Orchesella cincta (assembly GCA_001718145.1). Taxonomy (NCBI): domain Eukaryota; kingdom Metazoa; phylum Arthropoda; class Collembola; order Entomobryomorpha; family Orchesellidae; genus Orchesella; species Orchesella cincta. Next base: position 1,091 of record LJIJ01001018.1, read on the forward strand.
GTGCTTCAACAAGGGAGCCCCGCAAGCCGGAGATGAATTGTGGAGCGACAGCATCAGTTGTATATTTGATGGTTTTGGCCACTTTTCTATAATCTTCGAGGATGGGATCCATGTGCTTTGAATGGAAAGCGTGAGTTGCTTCCAAAACCAGGCATTTTACTTCATTTTCTTTGCAGTGTTTTACAAACTCGTCCACAACTGCAGAGTCACCAGCAACCACCGTTTGTTCAGGGGAGTTGAGTGCAGCATACTCTAAAATCCGGTTGGGATCCCCTTCCGCAAATTCTGAGAGCAACTCGTCCACCCTTGCTTTGTCCGCCTTGATCACGAGCATTTTTCCAGGAGGCAGCGACTCAATGAGGAGACTCCTCTCAGCAACCAGCTTCACTGCATCCTTCACGTCCAAAATCCCAGCACAAACCGCGGCTGCAAATTCACCCAGACTGTGACCCAAAACCATGTCAGGCTTGATTCCCCAAGATTGCCAGAGGTTGAAGAGGGCATACTCCACACAAAAGATGGATGGCTGACTGTAAATTGTTCTTGAAAGCTGAGCTGACTCGTTGTCAGTTCCCCACAATGCTTGATGGATGTCAATCTCGTAGCGATTCTTGAAAAGGAGGGCAACATGGTCAAAATGGATTTTGAACGTGGGACAGGTTTCATACAGCTCTTTTCCCATTCCCGAATATTGGGAGCCTTGACCAGTAAACAGGAAACAGAGTTTTCCTCCTTGCTCATGCTTCTCCGAATTTTTCAGAGGTTTTCCACTTTTGATTTTTTCCACAGCTTCCGCTTTAGAGCTGGCAACGATCACCGCTCGACGAGGAAACTCCGCTCTTCCTGTGTTGGCTGTGAATGCAATATCTTCCCAGCGTTCCTCCCCATCTGCAGTGCTTAGGAAAGAGTCATAGTTTTGAAGGAGGAGTTGAAGCGCTTCATCTGATTTCGCGGAGAGTTTCATAATGTGAAGGGGGCGCTTTATTGCAATATCCGGCTTGAAAACGGGAGGTTGTTGAAAGGGGGGATCTTGAAGGACGACATGAACGTCCAAGCCCGTAATTCCAAATGAGCTGACTCCTGCATATCTCGGAGCTCCACAAGTCTTCAACCATTTCCTTGGCTCAAGTGGAATAATAGCAGGGATGGCGTCGAGGTTCACCGATGGGTTGAGGGTGCTCAAGTTTCTATGAGGAGGAATCATCTCATGAGCCATTGCCAGCACCACCTTGATAATCCCCGTGATTCCTGAGGTTGACTCAGTATGCCCCACATTCGTTTTCACAGAGCCAATCATCAAGGGCTCCGTCCTTTGGTTGGAATGATAGACCTTCGCAATCGCTGCTACTTCGAGTGGATCCCCGACAGCAGTCCCTGTTCCATGAGTTTCCACATAAGAAACGAGAGCTGGATCCACCCCCGCATCATCCAGAGCTGTTTTCATAGCTAATGATTCGGAATGGATGGTGGGTGTTCCCATACTTTGGCTAAGTCCTTCTTGAGCCATCCCGGAGCCTTTCACAAGCGCCCAAATCCTGTCACCGTCTTTTACAGCGTCAGAGTACCTCTTGAGCACCAAAACTCCTGCCCCTTCAGCACGTCCGTAGCCGTTGGCGGAGATATCAAATGTCTTGCATTTCCCATCTTCTGACAAGATCCCAGGGAGGTAGTCCTTCCCAAACGGTTCCAAAACTAGATTAACCCCACAAGCAAGGGCAACTCCTCCAGTTTCCCTATGTTGGAGACTTTTGCAAGCAAGATAAACAGCAGACATGGAGGAGGAGCAACCAGATTCCGTGGCAATATTCGGCCCTGTCCACCCCAACACGAAGGAGATTCTTGCGGCTGCCGCACCAATTGAGTTCCCCATGTAGTTTCGGTAAAATTCGGACCAACCAGCAGCTCTCACCATGTCAAGATATTGGGCTGTCCAAGAGCCAACGAACACGCCGCTCTGAGAACCCCGCAGGCTTTGGGGATTAATCCCCGCATCTTCTAACGATTCCCAAGCAAGCTCAAGCAGCAGCCGATGTTGTGGGTCGAGCACGTTCACTTCTACGGGACTGATTCCAAAGAACTTCGCGTCAAACGAGTCCACTCTCCCTTTGAGAAATCCAGCGTTGGTTTTACGGTAATGGGAACTTGGCAACGTCATCACGCTGTCCTCAGGAAGCCAACGAAATTCTGGGGGATTTCCTGTTGCATCCTTTCCCTCCATCAAAAGCTCCCAAAATTCTGACAAATTGTTCGCACCAGGCAGTCTGCAACTCATCCCGATTATGGCAATCGGCTCCGGATTTGGGTTTGTCCAACTTGCCCCAATTTCAGGAAATTGTGTTTCCTATTCACATAAAATAAAATTTTCAAAAGTTGCCACAAAATCCCAAACAAAATAACTGGCCCCAACTTGACTTACGTTTTGTGCCGAGTTTAGATGTGGAAGAACATGGTTTTCATAAATGTTTTGGTAGTGGTTTCGTATCATCTAAATGAACACAAAAACAATTTCTACTTGACACCCGTTTTTGCTACAAAAATTTTTCAAAAATGAAATACGACTGGAAGCTACCTGCTCGATCAATCCAGATTCCGCTTGTTTAGTTGGTCGTTTGAGTAAATTAACAATCAAAAACTCGTCCTCATTCCTATTTTAAAAAAGAGTTCAAACTTTACAAATAAAACTCATGAGGTGCAACTAAATAGTTATGAAAACGAACCCGATCAATGTCCCTTCTTCACTGGGGAACCTGCGACAATATTTCTGTTGTATGAATCCATCCTTCTCTGATGAATCCAGACTCCTCAAATATTTTTCCAGTCCTGTTCCACTCAAAGTTTCCACAGCATTCCAATAAACTTGGGAGACGCGGCGAGCAACAAAAATGTCAAATTCTTTGCCCTCGGTCGAAGCCACATGGTTGAAACCCGGATGCCTCTTTGAACAGTCATCACAATTTCTAAGAACCATCATGGTCGGTGAGAGAAGAACACAACTTTTTCAAAGGGCTTGAGTGAAAAAGCGGACAGCTTTCCCATTTCAGCATCCCCCAGTCCTGACCTCTGTTGCTCCTCTTCATTGATGTCAAAAACGTGGTCGAATGCGAGACGCAGCCCCCTTTTCCCCTCCCCTGAAACCTTTTGGGAGACGAGCACACCCACCTTCCGGCTTGAGTTCACTCTCTTCAGCGAAAAGCAGAGCGTGAGCGCATCCACCACCTCATCCTCAGACACGACGGCAGTTAGCCATATTTGATGGCTGGAACCTAACAAAAAATAATATATATTTCAACTCTGATACAAATTTTATAAAATTTTAGTACTATTTGATTTACCTTCCATTCCGTGAGCGTTCACTGAATTGTGAATCTATTCACAAAAAGTTTTACAAGTAGATAAAGTTGTTGAGAGACGTTCAATGAGCTAATAAATTGGATCACAGAGTTTTCTGTCTATTTATATATGATTCGTTACGAATGCTGGAACTGTGATAAGATGCAGCAGTTGAAACACCAGTTCAGGTACAACTACGCGTCTGACGCAATCTACAAGGAGATAAAACTTTTCCATGAGTAGATTAATTTATTCGTGCAGAATCCTTGAGAGAAGGGCACGTCTAATATATAAGCTACTTTTAGCCTCTTACACAACACTAGTTTTTGGGCGAGGATCATATTACTTGCAGGATTGCAAATGAGTAGAGGAAAAGAGAAAATGAAACTGAGGAGCTTATTCAACCCCATTATTACTCAACATAAAGGGCGGAAGGGTAGATAATAGGGTGATCTCGATATCAAAGCTTATGTGTAAATTATTTAAAACCAATTGCAACCCAAGACTTTTTACTACTTTTGACAACTTCCCGACAATGAGGAAAGTTTGGCTGAAATAAAATAATTTATATTGAGGGTTTTGGTTGATGACCATTTTTCTACTAAATCCTATAAGAGATTGGTGAGTCGAGGCAAATAGAAGCCCGTTTTGTGTAGTTGTGGTACATCCAAAGCTACCTCAAAATCAACTGCACATATTACATCTTTAATGTAGAAGATATGGGTGGAATAAGTTAATATTGATAAGCCACGCCATAATTACAGTCGACGGAGTTGAGAACAAGATATATTTAGTGGGTTAGAAAGCTTGCCCCATCATATTTTATTCGAGAAAATTTTAAGCATACTTTGGTTGCATCATAGCTGTATGTTGTATTGCCAATTCTACTGGTAAGAACCCAGTACGAATTGTACTCTATTCTATGGGACGGCTGAGCAATAGTAACCTATAAACTTCTTATATACAATTAGCCTAATGATAGTGTTTGAATGCATTGTCAAATTCTGACCCTATTTTAAAGTCAGATTTAGTGTAAAAATTGCAAACATATAGGAGAGTGAAAAGCGAGACGCAGAGTCACAATAAGCAAGGTATTATGACATTGCATTGTAGAAAGGTGACTATCTACGTATTCGGATTGATATGTACGTAATTACACTTCAATAATGCTTTCGGCATAATATTTCACAAAAGTGATCTGGCATAAATGCTCCAAGCTAATATTGAAAACAGACGGTTGAATGTTAATTCACACATGAAAAAGGCAAAGAAGTTTTGGCATATTGATTACCAATTAATAAACTCAAAGAATCATGATTTTGCATGATATTGACACTCCTCCTTTGATAGGGATTCGGTAAAGCTGTTCTATTTGGAGCAACTGAGATTTTCATCCCCTTTTTTCCCTTTGATTTAAAATGATAATAATAGAGAGACATAATAGCAACTGGTTTTGCTCGACCCTTTGTTTCAATGCCAATTTGCCTTGCTTGCATTTTTAAGTCATGCTAATAATAGTGGGAAATTTACGACCAACTATAGATGTATGTATGTGACTGGCTGAAGCTTTTCTTGTCTTGACTAGGTAGATCTACAATTTCCTTGATATTCGTAATAAATAAAAATCAATTCTCTACAACACACATACTAATTTGTGTCTCGACCTTGCTCCTCTTATTCGGTTAGTAGAGTAAAGCTTGATTACGCAGCGAATTTATGTAAGTCAGTGGGGCAACTCAGGATTAGCCCCAAAAAATACTTCCTCATCATCCATCGGTTCACCGTAATTTCGTCTATTATTAGACATTTTGGATGTAGCAACAACACGAATACAGAAAAAAAAGTAGCCAAACACCTTCCGTTACTTATGATTTTGTTGTGGGTAACGCGAAACTGACTCAGTATTGGAACCCAATTGTTTTGAAAATTATTCAAATTAATTCGAAGTGATAACCAAACATAAAAATAAAAACATTGTGTTATTAAAAACTTAATACATACATGTATTCTCGTGTTTTTTCTATCTACTAATTTTATATTTACTTGCTAACTTTTTGGTTTTTGGAAAACTCGTCTACCTTCATCTTTACCGACCAAAAGATTTATGAAATCATAAGTCTTGTGAAAAATGTGGAGAAATTTATTTGACGAAAAGACGCTCAAGTAAATAATGAATTTATGAAGTATTTAATGTATTTGAAATTACAACATAATTTCCTTTTGGAAATGGGAAGCTGTATATAAAGCCACAACTCACAAGCCTCATTTCTCATAACGTGATCATGATGACTGTTCCATTTAAATACATAATACATTTAAAATATCATATTTTTTCTGCAACTAGATATAGAAAAGTTATGATGATGCGTTAAAAACACATGCACGTAGAGAAATCCGAATTGATTGCTTTCTACATTTCAAATCCCTTCAGTGAAATTGGTGACATCCTGCATGTGCATCTTGATTGTATTGATGGGGATTTATTGTATATATCTTTCGGTACGTCTGCAAATGGCAAATTATAATGTCAGGTGATTCATATCAAGAATCCAAAAACTGTCTGTCTATTCCGAGTACTTAAATACACATGCACAGGAGAAAATTTGATGCTGGTGTATTTATCTAGAGCATATTTATCATGATAATTCGTTAACAAATAGAAGCTGACAATCGTTAAACCATCAAAATATTTTTTAGATTGATTGGATATCATGATTTTATCACAAATTCTTCATTGAAAAGAACATAATATGATGACGACGGACGGTTGGTAAACTGTCGTTTTATGGGAAGATTACTTCCTAGGTTTGAGTTTCAGCTCAAGATTATCAGGAGGCTGATTAGCAAGCCCGATTGCCCTAACTTGAAACGGTTTTGGGGTGCTCGGAGCAGCCTCAATCACAAACCGGTGTACAAGTTTAGCAATAGCCAGTTTTGATTTGACATTGGCAAGTCTCATTCCAATACAGTTCCTTGGACCTGCAAAATGTTGTAGGAAATTCTGAACATGTGAAGTTTAATTTTAAACAGGGGCAATATGAAAATTCATTACAAACCGATCCCAAAAGGTGCATACGCGTACTGATTCCTTCCAGCTTTCTTTTCCGGGGTGAAATGTTCCGGGTAAAATTTATCCGGGTGCTCAAAATACTTTGGATCATTATGAAGTGCTGGAAGAGGCATAAAGAGGTAGGCACCTTTTGGTACTCTCAGTCCAGTCTCTTCATCGTAATAGTCCTTCACACAAATCCTTTCTATACGTCCTGCTGTGGGTGTCTTTCGGAGAACCTCTGAAATTAAGGAAACAGTTCATTTTCAGATTTAGAAGTTATAATTGTTTTAATAATAATAAAAAGGTGTTTACCACATATAAACATATCCAAGTATACTAGTCCATTTAACTTGTCATAATCCACGTCTTTGTCATTTCCATCTTTAAATAGTTTAGAGTCTAGCTCGTCTCTCAATTTTTTCTGCACGTCTGGATTCAAGGCCAAAGTGTACAAAGCAAACGAGATGAGGTGGCTCGTAGTGCTTAGGCCAGCGAAGAAAAATTGTAATAATTGCGCAATCGCTATATTGTCATCTTTCAGAACATTCTTTTTTCCATCTTGATCACTCAGCTTTGCATCCTTCTCAAACGCGCTCAACTCCTCACCTCCCTGAGATTTTAACTCTCCCTTTCGCACTTCTGCAACAAGTTGGAGAAAGTCATTTCGTTTAATTCTCCCACTCATCCTCTCCTCCATTCCTTGTTTCAACACAGTTTGGAAAAAGTTGAGAGCCTGCTCATCAATCACCTTAATCCCCAAAAAATTACTCAGCTTTGGCAAAAACAAACCCGTTAGAAACTTTATAATTTGGACAGGAACGGTTGCTAATAAACGAGATGACATGGCTGCAAAAACGGAGTTTGGATCGGTGACAGCTTTTCCCTCCATTCCAAAAACGGCTGAGGCTATTACATCAACGGTAAAATGTGTCGTTTCTTCCCCAACTTTAAATACCAGGGAGTTATCAGTGCTTTTTTTCAATTTTGTTCTGAAAACGCTCAACCCATTCATCCCCGACCTTGTTCAAGTATTCCATCATGCGTTTTATTTTCGTGGTAGTGAACGTAGGACTAAGGGAACTCCTCACACTTTTCCACTCTTCGCCATGAAGGTTGAGTAAAAACTTGCGAAAAATGGGTTGACTATCAGAAGAGAGAAGGAGTCGCCGATCCATGAAATACTCAAAGTCTTTAATCATCACCTTCTTTGCGAGGTCGAGGTCTTTAATAAGCACAGTGTTTCCCATGACTTCCACCAACCCGCAAAATTTTTCAGAGGAGCCCAGCGAGTTGTAGGTGAGGGTGTCAATATCCATGAGGCTTTTTCGGTTTAGTAAAATTTCCAGTCTGTCCTTAAAATTGGCATCGTTCACTTGACGAACTCCATACTTCCCCCAAAAGTTTTTGGGGGGTCGGACGAGGTAATAAATTAAGAGGGTTAGAAGGCCCACCAGAATCAAAGCCACCCACATTGCTGCTATGTTGAATGCGAACGCTGCACAATCCACAAGGCAAATGAGTGTGAAATATGCTGGCCTTTACTAATATTCAAATTTGAGACGTAACATGCTTGTATGGTTACATAATATCATATCGCATCCACTTGAAAATCTTGGTCAAAACATCAAGGTTATGTTTGGTGTTAGACAGTCCAGACATAAACGTTTATACGAAAGGATTTGCATGTCATTCCGCTGTGAAAGATTGCATTTACTTTCTGCTGGAGTGCATATGAATTAACGTGCTAGGACAAATATATGAGCTGGTACTATCGGTGAGACATAAAACCTTGAATTTGACATTGAGATCATTCAGACGAATAAAAACGATACTGGTTATATCATCGAGTTATGTATGGTATGCATCCAACCTCTGGAGTTCCATGAGCATTGGCAAAATGCTTGCCTTTTTGACTGGTAATGAGTAAAGCGAAAGTCTGATGTCAGCAGACCTATGCGAATGAGCTTTGCAGCCTTACCCTAGCATCGGTTCAACTTAACAGCAACGAGCGAGAGCAAACAAAATATACTCTTCAGTCATACATAAGAAATAATAAAAATATTCTTCAGAAAAAGTAACTTTGTTTATAAAGGCCCTCAAATTTTATTTAGTTCGTTGCTGTTTAAAAAGGTGCTGAGCAGAAAGCAGGTTAAAAAAATAATCATCAATGCAGTAAAGCCTGCCCGATACTGATAGTGAGTGAGTAATTTCAAGCTTGCTAACAAAACAAGCAGTAAATGCTAAGCAGAGCCTACAGAGCCTCGGTTCAACTTAACAGCAACAGGCCACAAGGAGAATGTAAAGCCCCCCTCAAATAAAGATGGCGTATTCCTGCCACGAACTTTGTGTCTCCGATTTGGCTGAAAATTTGGTGGATGGTACATTTTGATGCGTAGATTACGAATCTGCAATAAAAGAAGACGGCACTCGATCGTGGCGCCTCCTAGAGGAAATTTTTTAAAAATTTAACCTTTTTCCCGCGGGTTTTCCTATAGGTTTTTTTCCACGATCAAGGGCTTTACAAAGCACAAAATCTTCCCAAAGCTTTACCACTACATTTACACTGTCAACTGTATTGTAGTAGTGATCAGGCGAAACGAACATCCATTCTCCTGCTTGGTGCTAGTGAATGTAACACATAGTCAATGAATGAGTATGTTTTTCCACTCTGCTTTGCATGTATTGCTCATACAATATGTATCGTTTGGTTGGAGTAAAGACCAAGTTGATTGTAACAAAGTAGACTTAATTAACGCTTATGTCAAAAAGATCTGACGTGGAATTATTGATCATAAATTGTAACATCATAAGTAGAGCACTTAAAAGGTAAACGTAAAGACATGAGGTAGAATGGATTATAAAGTGAATATCGTAATAAATTTGGGTAGAAATATTAAATCTTCAATTACTTTTGTTCCTTAATAAATACAATTATACTAGATCCGTGTGTACACAAATATTTGCACTTTCTTATTATTTCAGGCTTAACAATTGTGCTGGATATAAAGTTTTAAATTTTCATGCATAATGTTTATCAGTTTGCTTACCCAATAAAGTAAATTGAAAGAATAATTCCATTTATCTTATTTTGTAACTTCTCTATTACTTTAGTGTTTATTAAATACGAAACAAATAATATATAAATAATATTTGTAACAAATAAAACGTATACTAATATTATGTTTGCATGATGCACGCTTTTATTTTCTGTGAATCATCGTCAGCAATATTTATTTGCTTAACTGCATAAATTTGGAAAAGAAGATAAAGGACGATACGAATTCCCCTAAATGAAGCAAATTATTAAAATGCTTAATAGACTAATTTGCTTGAAATCAAATGATTGTGCAGAGGATTAATGGTTTTTGATATTTTCAGTGTTACAAAAAAGCATCCCATTCCAGTCTGTAATATTTTAATATAAATTTAATGAAATTAAAAATATTTCTTATGGCATGAAATATGTGACTGAGCAGCCACTCCAACTCTAACAAGGAGAACACACGCTTCCAACTTTTTAGTTTAATTTCAAGCAAGTTTTACAGTCAAGTAATGATAATATGATAAAGCCGTAGTTATTACTTTGAAAAACAATTATATTGAAGACTAACGAATAGTCAATAAAACCTTTTATGAAACGTAATCCTGTTACTGTGTGTTAGGGTTTCTTTGAAATATCAGAAATCAAAAGCAGCACAGAACTACATCAAGATATGCTACTTTCCAACTTTCTACACTTGATTCCTTTTATAACTTACTCACCAAACCTCTTTATGCAGCTTTTATGAACACAAAATGTGGGTTTCATGAGGTTCTGTTTCAGCCAAAATTCAACCAGAAAGACATTGTTTAAACTGTAGGAATAACCCTACACTGGATGTAGGACGGTATGAGTAAATGTGTACATTATTGTAAGAATAAATACAATTTCAAGAGTTCTAGTAAATCAGTTTGTTAGGCAGCTTGTATTTAAACGTTCAGACATGAAGATCACATTACTTGGTTAATAATTAATCGTACAAAAGGGTATTTTCCTTCATTTTCAACTTCCATCCTCCGTCAAATTCTACTTTTAAATAATATCTAGCATGCTTGTGAACCAAAACTCTGGACTATCAAGCCAGAGGCGAACTGTTGACACGTAAAGATGAACACTAGAAGGGACAATGTTGGCCCAACGAGCAGCCTAGTTGAGCAAATGAAAAGTACCACGAAAGATTCGGGCGTGATAGCTTTTTGCTTTTCCCTTGGATCACAAAATACCTCTACGCATCCTGCTCAAACTGAGTAAGTGTAAAGAACAGTTGTGGAATAGCACTTGGATTTGATAGAGGACCGAGTATCATCATACCTCCCCTAAAATGCATGCTGGTCAGAACTGAGTAGATCATTAAAGATGCCAAAGACTGTTGAGTAACTGGAGCCATATAGCAGAACTTTAATGTTGAAAAGAAGTAGAGTACTAGAAAAAACAACGAACAAAACTTCCACTGTTTCAGTATGGTTGCATCGTGCGAGACACATATTCGCTTTGTGCTTTCATCCAAGTATAGTCCGAAAATTTTGAAATAAGAAGCTATCCGAAGGTGCAAGCTAATCACATCCTGTAAGGATGATCTTGTATCAATTTTAATGCAATGACGGAAGCAGTTAATTTAAAGATTTTTCAGATGGGAATTGGTTGCTATTTTTGTTAATGTAAACCGTTTTCTCCCGTTAAAACTGATTTTTATCATTTCCCAACTTCAGACTGAACAACCGGATTGCTCCCATTTTGATATGAGCTTGTTTTTAATACCATTAAAAACACATTAACAGCCTGTTTCTATTCACTTTTATTAGTTTAGCTTGCAGGTATTTCCATTGTTTCGTTTTCCCACTTTGCGTATTGGATATGTAAATAAAAAGTTTTATTTACTGTAATCTATCAAATAAAGTTCTATATATTATGACATAAGTCATGGCTTGAATATTTGTTCCAAATATTGAAAGAAGTGCATAACGGATACTGTTTGCTTGGCATAAACGAGTAGCAAGCAATGTAAATTCAACCTTTGCAATGTAGAAAAAGAAAGCTTAGTATTATTTATTATAACTTATTTTGCCAACTCTACTCTCAATTTTATTGATTAATACGGAAATAATTAATTATTGTTGCTTTCTTCAAGCTCTAAGTGTCACCGAAATCTACTTTTGGTTACTTATATTGATTATATAATGAAGCAAACTTTCATCTTACTACATTACTGACAGTGCTTAAGAAGAATTGCAACAACCTAAGAATGTTTCATTATTGGTTTGAAGTTGAAGAAAGGGAAACATCACAGAAGAAGCCGTGCAAGCTGACACATATTTTTTTATGGTATTCTATGTCCACATTTATCATGTTCAAACTACAGCATAACAAAGGTTTTTAAAGTTATGCGTTGTTGATTTATTTACTTAGAGTTTATTCAGCATACTAATTCGTTATCAAATAGAGGTTGATAATTGTTTTACTGCAAAAAACATTTATAGATTTAACATCATGATTTTATCATTTGATGAAGACTTTATGATAACGACGGCTGTAGACAAACTATGGTGATGGAGGCTTACTCCGTCATCATCGTGGTATTGATGAGCACACGAAAATTTGCACACAAACGCGTGGACTAAGGTATTTAGGTTAAGCATTCCTCTTTGTAGGCTAAGATAATACATTTATTATGATGTTGGTGATGATGATGATTGCGAATGCGAATGAATACGAATAAAGTGACACTCTTTCTCTATCCCCCGAATTGGTTACTCTTCTCAACACTTTACTTATTCTCAATATATCCAACATAATATATAGCATAAAGTATTCATGAAGAACAAGGACCCTTAAGGACCAAAGGTGGATCCTTAACTGGTGAAGACGGTGAGCAAAATTTTTTTTCTCTCCTCCTGCAGCAAGCGTGTGCTATCAAGTTACAAAAACTCCTCTTACTCTATTTCTGACCTCCCCTGACCTAAAAAGTTTCAAAAATAAAAATATTAGATTAATCACATTTTCTCATGTTCTTTTTCCTTTCCAATTATTATCTTCTCAGCTTTAAGTATAAGTTAAAAGTAAAAGACAAAAAGTGACTAAAAGACAAAAGTGAACTTTGTTAAGGTAAAAAATAACAAACAAACGAAACAAGTTTAGGGAAAACCCTTATGTCCGACGAAAGGTGAAGCAGAAGACTGCAAAACCAAGGACCCTTAAAGACCAAAGGTGGATCCTTAACTCTATCGTTTTGTGGAAACTACTTCCTAGATCTGAGTTTGGTAAAGACATTCTGTGTACTCTCTTTCAATATCTTATGAAGGGAATGTTCCGTGAAAGAGTTTATAGTGTAAAAAATTGGTTTGTTCTGCATACTATGCATTTTCCATTTCATTGTTGTATCTATATTCCTTTCTCTACCAAGCAAAACGACATCTCCAAAATTAATATACACGTTGATGCCTAAATGAATGTCATTATACCATGCTACCCGTTTTATACTTAAGTCGACTCATAGGTCATGTTTTCATAGACCTGGTATTAACAAGACTAATCCTTTTAAAACAGTTCACATTTTAGGGGATATACCTCTTTGGGGTTGAATGATCTCAACTTTTCCTGTTTTTTCATTCTTTTTTGTACTAGCAACAAATAACGAGCATCCCAAGTCATTACACAGCTTACCAAAATGGCTTCTCGATAAATTTCATTTGTACGTTTTGATCATGAAAGTAAGGCTGCCAAGTCTGTCGCGTTAAACCATCGTCAGTTGGGTTTTCGACACATGTGCCAAATTTGTCCACAATATACCAATGCAAAGCACATCCGATTCTCATGGCTCGCTCAATCCAACTAAACCAGAATGCAGATGATGAGTAATGTGGACCCCCACTTATGTGTAAAATTGTGAAATGAATCATGTTTTTCCGGAGATGCATGAGTTGGATGAAGACTTTATTTGTCGCTATCGTTCTGTGAGGTTTCCAAATTATCTGCATTTGTTTCTTAGACGAAAGGCAAGCCACATGATTTTCCGAAATATGTCTCCAAAAAAGGTTAAAACTGAGTTTCCAATAAGTTTGTGAATTTCTTTCGTAACACATACGGTTTTCGGTTAAGAGCAACAACTGTTAGTTAATCCAATTTGAAATTCGAATGACTCGAAATTCCCCAGTTGCACTGTTACAGGATACACTGTGTGCATTAAAAAAATATTACATAATGGAGGAAAGCGAGACGATCTCAAAAAGTGACTCCTGGAACTTGATGGGAAATACAACATCAAACACAAGCCTTCTTTCATTTTTTATTGAAAACAGGGTGCTTTCAGCAAAAGATGTGTCTAAACTGGTACGTCAACAGATAATTAAAAGTTGTATATTATTATGCTACGCTTCATTTTAAACTGTAAGAAATATGGCTCAGATTTTTACGACTGAAACGTGATCTGAATCAGCACCCAAACAGAAGAAACTTTGAGAGAGTCATTTCAAAAGCCGGCATCAAACCGTTTAGATATTTCTTTAACTAATGTCGACAACGAGGAGATGGACATTACAACAGTTGTGTCCAAAGTCTACGACTACTTCAAGAAGCAACTTCATATTTGACAACGCAGAGACCAATAATCAACAGCTCCTAAAATTTATGCCGTTTCATCTATCATCTCATTCAGCTATCTTCATTTGGATAACTTCCAAAGGCAGGGAGTGGGGCATTAGTGTCCCAGTTTTGGAGTTGACTTGAATGACGAAAGAAGAGGCAGTTAATTTTGTGAAAAAAAGCCTGAAAATGAAAGGTGATGATGATGACGACGAGCAAGTGCTTAAACTAGTCAGCAGACTAGCCACTCGCCCTTTCCCAAGCCGTCTCGTTCATTAAGCCACCTCGCCAGCTGAAGCTATAACTTCACTTTATGGGGAAGATTTTTGTTGTTCGAACTTCTTTAGCCGGTTTCTTGTAATGCTAAATGTATTGGAACAACTGATTTTGGTCATGATATGAAAATAAAATGCTGTATAAATTCCGAGGTTTTTCATTCCAATTCAGTTTTGTACACTCTTTCTAGCAATGCTCTTAGTTTTTCAAAATTCTTTTAAATATAGAATCCGGGACTTATTTCTGTAGGTAAAGCTATAGGTACACCTGGAATTTTATGATATCCATCAATGTTAAAACGGTGAAGCTATAGGACATACTCTCCATCTGAATGAAAATACTAAATTACTCAAAAACAACTGTTGGACAAAAAATGACTTTTGCGTTTCACCAACTAAGCGGAGTGTCAGTATTTCGAAATTTCGAAACTACTTAACAAATTAACGAAGGATGAATGGAAATTGTCACTAAATAAAATGTTCCCTGCAGAACTGGTCAAATAGAACTTTCGGGTCTGCATTTGCGTAGAGGTATTTCTTAGAAATGTTAAAATCAGTATCGGAATATCAGTATCGACAAAGCTTACTTCCTACAAAATCGCATTCGCATGATGAAATCAACCCATAATAAGTTGTTAGTTTATAATGCGTTTGCTTAAGGAAAAATAATCGAGCTCTTCAATTTTAATGTTAACTCGTCGTGCTTCCAAATTTGTTTTGCGAACGTTTTATTTTTCCTTATGATAATATCTTGTTCGTGTGAACTTCATTCTGGGTTATAGCATATATGTGAAGAGTTCTTTCAGGTAGTATTACATTTTTGGATACCATTCCTTATTTTTCGCACAGTTTATGGTAATAACTAGATATCCTTACATAACACAGAATTCTCATTAGTAGACCGCGGAATTGTATACTAAAGAGCTTTAGTAACTGACCGTTTCCCACTTAACAAGTGACCAACATTAAGCAAAGTGAGAAAGTGTGTTTTATTATTTTACTAGCAGACCTGTATCGGGTCTTGCCCCAAAATGTAACATTAATTTACCATTTTAAACATTGTACTTTGAGACTCTTTTGTTTTTACTCCATTAAATCCTATAAGCGGCAAGTATTATGAAATACATCAAGCATCTGAATGGCTATAAATTCCACATTAGCATGTAATCACTTGGCGAAAAATATTTTATATAAAAACATATTACACTTCAAGTATGATATAATCGGCAATTTAGCTTTACAAAAGTTATTGTCGTAGTTAAATTTCAAATGCAAGACAGCTTTAAAAAAACTGTATTCGTTATTAATGTATTTGTAATAAACTAAGCGTCGTCAGCTGGCGCACCAGGAGTTACAAATTCAATTTGCTCGAATAGCTGGAATTTAGTCACTCTTAGATTACATAGAAATTAATGTTTCTCTTATTTTTAGACCGTAACCACTATTGATTAGTGAAAAGTAAAATTAAACGTCACTTGAGCCGTTCCCATCTTCCAATGACTTTATAATCATATGCAACGATATCAAGATCTCGATTATATGTCAGAGAAAAGCCAAAAGAAATTAAGATTTGAAGCAAAAACTCAAAAAATTGCCACGGTCGTATGCAAAAATGAACACGATTTACTACATTTAGGCAAAAAGGAACCTTAATTTTTATTGCGCTGCTTTGTTTGACTGTAGTCTGCTGCTGCTTATATTGCACAACTTTCTTACTTGAAACATGAAATTATAAGTGTTCAGCAAGGAAATTCAATTTTAGATAAAATCGTCGCTTTGAGTATGATATTTTAGTATCATGGCCATTGCCCATTACATATAATTCGAAATGGATGTCATTTGAGCCGTCAACAGATCTTGTAGATTCTAAAAATATATAAACCCGGCAAACCCGGTGGAAAGAAGTGGTGCATTAGAGGTTTGGAAAATATTAAGCTGAACGTAAATGATGGAAAGTTGAAGTGAAGCAAAATATTAGCGATGTAAACCTTAGATTTAAGTTGGAACTATATAACCACTCAGATATAGTCGTATCCACAAAAAATGTCAATTTTTCGAAACTTATTGTTGATTTGACGTAAAAGATGACACAAACGTTTGTTTAAACGAGAAAAGGAACACATTTTTAAACACAGGAGAAAATAGAAGAGTGAAGTAGGAAAACGGTTGTGTCCCAATTAATAAAAACCTCAATTGTTATACTGCAATATCTTATCCTCCTCAATTATCAGTTAGTCTCCTCCACTTGACACTTCTTCTGTGGTTTTCCACAATCCAAGATGGAATTTTAAATTGTGCGGTTCTAAATGGGGGCACTGTGAGACTTTGTTGCAACGCAATAAAGAATGTACTAAAATGTCGTAAGACAAACGTAAAATGTTCCGGACGGACAAAGTGATTCTTATAAAGTGGCTGCACCACTATATAAAGACCTTCGCCATCCTTCTTTCGTTTTTCTTCAGAAGGGAGCGAAAGGAATTAGATTTTCATACAAAATCTATCTCAAACCCTACGCAAAAGATCATAATACCCTTATAAAATTAACATGATCTAGCTGTTGCACACATAATAAAAGTCCTGCTCTTGTTAAGCATTTTGCGGCGCTTCTAGAAATAAATTGCATGATTTTCAGTCATTCAAAACAAAACTTCCAGGGTTTGTCTAATAAACTGTATTTTTTTAATTAAGTGTTTTTATATATATATGATTTTATATAAGCATATTTTAAAAGCTTATTTGTCTGGGTTTTGGGAAAACTTGTATTCATAGAATGTAAGTTTTCCCATCATATTATGCCGCAATCTACTCATAACACCTCCAAAGGTATGAATAATGCTGTGGTATTGTGAAACAAGGATGATTCCATCTTCTTCATTTTATATTATTTTGTTGTAGCTTACTCAAGCCATTAAATACACGGATGTTTTAATTTGAAAATACTTGATGTTTCAATTCAATCCAGACCATAGTAATCTTAGAAGGGTAGTTCAAGCATGAATTGATTATTACACGGAACCAAATTGCAACAAATATGTTATTATCACGAAAGCATATAATGCGGAAGTCAAACTTGATACGACAACAAGTTATTATTCCTTATTGAACGCGTTCGCTAGTACCGATTTATTAAGCTTGTTTTTATAGTTTTTCCTTGAGCAAATTTGTTATGATTTACTTATACTTGTAGTAAATATCGTTACACATCATAATATGTTTCGTTCACTATTTTTGCATATATTTGTTCCAAGTATTAAAACGTGATGTTTTCGCCCACACTACATCAGTCTTGTCTCACTCTTTGATATTCATCCTATCTGTTGCAACTATTTTGGACTGCGATTCTTCAGTAATGGCGTCAAAGTACGGTAAAGTTTTTCTATCAAAAATTAAAATTGCATCCGATGGAACTCCAAGCACCACCCTCGAATTATTACCTAACGTTCGATTTTCAAATCTGGATTTAACTTATACGAGCAATACGAAAACGGCTTTCGTACGTACAAACAGCTAAACGGAAAATCATTTTCTGTGAAATTTGTAATTGCCCAGACCAACATGGACGGAAACGAAGTAAAATTTAAGGGAAAGTTACTGCTACCTTTCAAGCTGGGCCAAATTGAACACCAAGATTTTGAAAGCATTCCTGACGCAAATATAGACGGGATAGAGTTCCTAACAAAACATGGACTTTTATCCAAACACGGAAACAAAAATATACTGCTGGCTCCAGCCTTTGCAGCCGCAGTTTGCCCCGGGCAAAACCTACTTGATTTGAAATCCTTACGTATCAGTGTCGATGTAGTATACTCCTTGGATGATTACATTGATATGCAGAAATCGCGGAAAGAAATCGATTTCCAAGAACTAGCATACTTTAGCTCAGTTCTTTCAAACCTTCTTGAAGGAAAAGAGGCAACGCTAAAGGAGGAGAAACTTTCTGAATTATTTTTGAAATTTGCTAACGCCATGAAGGATTTCAGTGACAATATACTTAAAAGAGATGCAGACAGAGTGTACGTGGTAAAAGCACTAAAAGAATACTTTCAAGGGATTTGCATAGAGGGATGCCGCGAATGGAAAGAAAAGCAAAATAATGAGAACTCAGTCTCGTTCCGCCTATCACAGCAGAACTTAGGTTGTGGACAAGTGGAGCAAAAATGATAATTGAAAACAATTTTGTACGATACAGGAATTTTAATTGAAGACGAAATTAGGGAGTCATTTTATTTCAAATGGTTCGTTAAAGTTTTTTCCAAAAACACACGAGTATGGTTAATGACCTCATTTCGTTCAAAAATGAATTGACTGCAGGTACGAGTTGTAACTTGGTTTGGCTTCGTCATTTAAGGATGGCATGCCTTTGGATATAGCAATGATGTCAGTTGTGAATGAAATTAACAATTTGACTGTTATTCTCTGTGAGACTGGGGACCTTCTTCAAGAAATTTATTTGGGACGTAAAGAAATAGTTAGGTTGGTAACTGCCGTTAAATATATAGTGTTTGGGATCATTCAATGGCACGTGATTACTCCAAGGTATCATCCAGAGTTGGTGTATGATTGTGTAGTCAACGAGAATTGAGGATGGTTTAAATAATTTCCAGTTTGTGGTAGCTTTTTGCTGTAAGTATATTAGACGTATACATAAATGTTTTGTATTAATATAATGAAATGTTGTAGTCTGCTAATTGTATCGTAAAAAGTTATTGCACTACAAAACAACAATTTTTATAAAATAAAAATCAGCATGAGTTCAAATAAGTTTCACAGAAATAACCAATCTTCACGGCGTATCTTCCATCTCCGTTTTATTTAGTTTTTAGTATATAAAGCGGGATTGTATCCGTATTTGCATTTTTATACGATTGTATATATCTGGATTTTTCGTGAAAAATTGAATTTATTTCTTAATTCCAATGTTTTGGAGTTACATAGTCCTTTATAATGAACAAAAATATTTCCGTAAGCTGAAGTATTTCGTCATTTCATTAAAAGTAAAATCTTTGCACAAAATATTGGTGCCTATCCCATTATTTAAACGGTTTCACTGATGTTATGGTAAAGACCAGTTGTTCTAAGAAATACTGAAACTTTAAGAAGAAATACCTCACACTCTGATAAAAACTGATCCAATTATGCTAGTAATGATATTGAGTAGTAAATACCAAAGTCGGGTAATCGGAGACAGTTCGGCAAAGTAATGAATATGAATAATATTCATGATAGTTTTAGATTTCCAATAGATTTTATTGTAAGTAAAGGCCGTATCGGGAGAGAATGAATTTGGATACGGTTGGTTTGCTAGCTTGACTCTGTCTCCCTCCTTGGATCATATCATCATAATCATGTTCATGAGAAGTATAGGTACATAAGATCGTACGACTGGCTTTGTATGCAGCGAGAAGATGACCGCATTCCAATGATGTGAATAATTACATTACGTACTTAAATACCAAATTAGAACGACGGATGGGAACAATGAAATACGCTCAGTGTTCGGAATTCGCTGGCAAAATTGTTATTTTGCCAGACTGGTAATAAATGACAATATTGACAATAAAATAAGGACTGTTCATATAAAAAATAAAATATTAAATACGTTCATGTATATGCCACACAGTAGGACAATGGCATAGGCAACTATATTTTCCCTATTACAATGAATTGTTTGGATCTAAAGCTTTTAAATGATCATCGTTTGAGTTAAAATTAGTCTCCTGTATGGTGTTTGGTTAGAAATGCATGGGTATTTTTTATTGGGTGGATTGGTTTTACCTTGTCCCATAGACCTATAAATTGTAGCAAAAGTTGCTAACAACCACAAGCCACCTGTAGATATTGTTAAGTTGTGGGTTGATGGATGGGTCGGTTGTGGTTTATTCCAATCAGGGAATTATGACAAGATACAAAATAACGAGAGACGAGACCAAGCGTGTGTGAGATCAAGCAGTCGCAAGCAGAGAGCTTGCTCGTGATTTTATTCAGAGCTCTTTTATACAACGTTTTTCCAATGTGCAGCGTACAATTAGTAACATCGACTTTGAACATAATTTCTGCACAATAAACAAATAGTGTCAACCTAAGTTATTTTAGAGTGCGAGGAAGTGCCTTCTCATGACGTAATTTGCGCATGAGTCATAATACTGAGCATAGATTTGAGAACATTTGAGTGAATGAACACAAAGAATTTGTACATGTAAGCAACATTGCATAAATAAACTCCGACGAAGTGACTTTGAGACGTTTGCTGGTTGAGGTTGACGGCACGATGATGATGTTGATGACACAGGTTTCTTAAATCGTTTAGAAACTACAAATACACATTTTAAATTAAAATTAAAAACAAACAAAAACACAAATTAAAAACTACACATTTAAGGAATTATTGACACTTATTGTCAATATTGCCGACAGTAATTCCTTATTCTGCCAGTCAAATGCCAGTAATGCCGGCCATTGCAGTCATGCCATTTATTGCCATGACGAACACTGCATACGTCACTACAAAGACAGATAGAGTTATTATTATTAACCGTAAATTATGCAAGACGACATTTATATCATCATCATTACCATTTGATATCACATTTCATTATATGTACATACGTATATCATTTGATATGTTAGGCCCATAGACACTTGCTATACATTGCGGTTTATAGCAAAAATTCGCCACGCATCGCCACTTCCACTATTCGCTTGACATCCTGGATGTTGTCTTTCGGATGCAAAAAGAATCAAGTAGTGGAAGCGGCGACTTTCCGAGATATTCGAAAAACAATTTTAGATTTCCGATGCAGGGTTGGGAAATATTCTCAGCGTTAGCAAACTACCCAAAACTTAACTTTTATAATGACTTGACAGACAAACGTTTCAGTAACAATAATAAGATAGTTTATTGAATAAAAATGATTAATTGGTTTGATCTAGAATGAAAGAATAACCCGTTTCAAAATAAGGGTCAGACGACAAAATGACTTGACTCCGAATGACGAAAACTGAAGTAAAGCATGTACTACTGCATGAAAGAAAAAGAATGAGAAGCATGGACAGCGCTACTTTCCCTACTACAGCCACTGGCACCATACAATGGGACAGGCTGGCTCACAATATACATACACCTGTACTGTACTTGTAGCTAACCGTTTATGTATTCTTACCATTTTGAAAGAAAAACAATTTTTTTTTACTACAACCGCACATTGTTGTAGAATGGCAAATTTTTTTCATATGCATTTTTCGGTGTCGATATTTTTGGCATTGTTTTTATCCTAAAGGCAGTTTTTCTAGGAACAAATATTGTGAGGAACCCGATTCCGCCCTTTAAAGTTTCGAAAAAATCCCCCCACGCAGAGTTAAGGGTGGTTTTGTCCCCCAAGACCTTCGTTTTTGGGGTCAATCGAGACATTTGAACTCATAGAGGATTTTCTCCAGCTCAGCCAGATCAGCTTCCACTTGAGAGTTGTGTTTTCGAGAGTGATTTTTGAATTAAGCCTTATTAACTGTACAAACGCTTTGTGTTATAGGACACAGGACCGGTTTCGGTAATTTATTTCCTTCATCAGCTATAATATATACATAGTAGATTAGTGGTTGTTATAAATATCACAAAAATTACAAGGTTTTCAGGATTTCAGATGGATTCATTGAAATATATTTGTTCAAAGCGCGTACCTGTGTCATAAGCCTAGTTAAAACTAAAATGTGGCTTTTTGCTACACTTCCTTGTACAAAGTATACGGGTGCTAAAATTAACCATATTAGAATAATTATCAGTATAAAATTTACAATGTTGTTTTAGCTACGGTTCATTTAAATATTATATTACTTACGTTATTATTATTATTTTAAGTTAGTAATTATTAAAATGAAGATTGTAAATAATGTTTTGTACTTTGCAGCGGAATGAGCTACTGAGTTCTTATGTATTGTAATGCACTCTTCAGTATAGCAGAATATAGCTCTTCAGTTTCACAACGACACTCTCAGCTGAGTGAAAGCTGATGGCAGTTAGTCTCTATTGCAGCTAAAAGTACGAGACAATCATCGGAATAAAAAGTTCAAGTTAATAAAAACAAACTTTTCCACAATATTCTAGTCTTGAAAACTGGATAAAACGTTTATCCTCGTCGCCAAATATGTCGTATATGCATAGAAATAATAACGCCAACTGCTCAACAGATTTCTATAGCATAGACATGAACTTTAGATTTATTTAATACACGCTGAAAGGAGACTTTGAATAATGTGAAATGAGTACTATAATAGAGCAGAGAATGAGGAAGACTCAGTTCATGCCTATAGATAGACTAGAACGTGACATCGAGGAACAGAGCTCTAGTCTTGAAGGAAAAACTGAAAACATGAATACTAAATAGCTTTAAGTAGACTGGAGACAGGACTAACGAGAAATGTCTACGTGAACAATTTAGGGACAACTTACCGACGGACTAACAGGCACCTGTTATACATAGACCACAACTTTTATCCATCTATTCGCCTACCAAGCCTATGTATGTGTTTGTCACTTAAAACTATAATCTGGGTTGTTCATTATCCATAATTTCCAGCAGTTATATGAAATACGACTGTCTTATGGCAGTTTTTTTTCAGCTTAAATTTATGCTAATATTATAGACCGTATTTAGTTATGCAACGCATTATAGTTAGTTATTTTTGCTATAGCCTAACAGAAATTAAGTTAAGACATAATGTATAACTTATTGCGGTCTGTAATATTA
Source organism: Orchesella cincta (assembly GCA_001718145.1). Classification (NCBI taxonomy): domain Eukaryota; kingdom Metazoa; phylum Arthropoda; class Collembola; order Entomobryomorpha; family Orchesellidae; genus Orchesella; species Orchesella cincta. The sequence continues at coordinate 24,107 of LJIJ01001018.1, forward strand.
GCATAAACTTAAGCTGAAATAAATTTAATGAGGCAATCGAATTTCATATACATACTGGAACTTCTCACAATAAATATACAGTAGAAGAAAAAAGGGAATACATTTATGCCGAAGATGTTTGCTTATCTGCACCATCACCCGTTCTGCTGTCCGAGAACGCTGTCTACATTCGGATATAAGTGAAGTATAAGGACCCTGACAACAACTCCCTCAACTCTCCTCGCGACACCATTTACCTACATTTAATTATTTACAATATACCGTTAAATTTTATTCATATATTTATTTATTATACTCGAGTAATTCCAGCAGCTTTATGAAAGTCGATTGCCTCTCAAAAATTTTTCCAGTTGAAAATTATGCTAATATTATAGACCGCATTAAGTTATGCACGATAGATGGTCATTCTAGTTGGGGCACGTTAAGACATTTGAAGCAGAGCACATAATTTCAACGGAAGGAAATTTCGGATATAAGTCAATTTTAATATGACAATTTTTGTTATGGAAAATCGGGGTTTTTTGGATTGGACATTTGCACCACCTCAAAATGAACTAGAAAAAAAATTAACAAAAATTTCTGCCACCAATTGTTTGAAATTTAACCAAAAAACTATCCAAAAACAATGATTCGTAAACATTTTATTGTCTCAGGTCGTTTGTACCAACGATAAATTTTTCGCCTTTATACAGTATTATCTGCAACATTTAAGCTTCCTAATATCGTTGGAATCAAGAAGTTATCCAGGGTACATTTTCTGTAGTGAATTTTTGAAGTTGGTTTTTTTTATTTATAATTTTCAATTTTTATAACTTGCATTCGTCTTAACTTGCCCAAACTAGGATGACCACTATCGTGCATACCGTAATGCGGTCTATAATATTAGCATAATTTTTAACTCAAAAAAATTTGAGAGACAATTTGAAGTCCGTTAGGGCAATTTGGCTCCAAAGTGGCGCAAAAATGAGGTAATTGTAACACTTTGATGCCAAATTGCCCTAACGGACCAACTTCAAAAATTCACTACAGAAAATGTACCCTAGATAACTTCTTGATTCCAACTATATTAGGAAGCTTAAATGTTGCAGATAATACTGTATAAAGGCGAAAAATTTATCGTTGGTACAAACGACCTGAGACAATAAAATGTTTACGAATCATAGTTTTTGGATAGTTTTTTGGTTAAATTTCAAACAATTGGTGGCAGAAATTTTTGTTAATTTTTTTTCTAGTTCATTTTGAGGTGGTGCAATTGTCCAATCAAAAAAACCCGATTTTCCATAACAAAAATTGTCATATTAAAATTGACTTATATCCGAAATTTCCTTCCATTGAAATTATGTGCAGAGGCAATAAAAGAATAGTCATGGACAGTTAAAGGGACGCCATTGTCTCCTAGGTTTATCACCCGATTGACCTGAAATTTTGGACACGTATAGCTAACAACATTTCCTATGGGCGAAATCAATGGTTTTTTTAAATTCGAACAAATACGCGCGAAAATTTGAAATTAATATTTTTGTAAATTTTCAGTTATAAAAATTTTACGCTTTATTTTAAAACACTTAAAAACGTATCTTACGGTTGTAAACCTGCTTTAAATTAGTTTGGTTGACGAGAATAATAGATTTTGAACGATTTAGTACAGAATTATTGTTTTCAAACTTTCGATTAACTTGCATTCGTCTTAACTTGCCCAAACTAGGATGACCACTATCGTGCATACCGTAATGCGGTCTATAATATTAGCATAATTTTTAACTCAAAAAAATTTGAGAGACAATCGACTTTCATATAGCTGCTGGAATTACTGACTCCTTATTCGTACTTCATGTAAATATGTGTTCGTGCAATTTGTGTGTCTTGGACTCAAAGTCAAGCAACTACTAAATTAAGAGGAGAGAAACGATTTTGTCAATACAAAATTCCAGCACGTTAATGGAAGTCATTTTCTCGACAAAATTTACATCGCCAATGTTTACCTTCATTACCCTCAAAGACATCATGGAACATTTCCACAACTTCCTCTCACGACGATTGGTTAACGTATCATGTCGTTCCCTGACGCACTGTAGAATAATGTTGGACTCGTATAGTACGCTTGCATAAACAAAGAGCATGAATACAAGTACAAAGCTTGTATTCACTAACCCATAAATAAAAAATGGGAGTTGAGGTGTCCAAACACCTTTTCCAATATCAATTACTGCATATCCACTAATGACAATCACAAGCACAAATACTTGCAACCAGACAGTCATGATGGATTGATGATAGTTGTTATAAATCTGATTAAGCAACTGAAGTTTGCGGTACGTTACAACTACAGTGTTGCATTTGGTATCAGCATCTTCAATTAGCTTTCTTATATAGCGCATGTACTGGATTATACAACAACATTCAAAAAACTGTAAAACTCCAAGCTCAAATGAAATCCTTCCAATTATGTCGAGAATCAACCAGGCGAACGAAATATTCATGACTGATAAAAATAGAATCGAACCTACGCTCCAGTTCTCCTCCGCGTAATTTAAACACTCTGGAACCAGTTGGTATCCAAGGGTTGCAGATGTACATGGATGCAGCCATCTTTGAATATCGTAGTACACTGCAGTGAATGAAGGTGCAAATAGGAAACCAATCATAGTTATTTGATACATCATATTTTCATTTCTAGTCAAGTCGTTATTTGCAATCCAATCTGTTGTTGCATAAATGTGAAAAAATACATATTTTGTTTTTTTAAATTATGTATAAAAGTATCTATATATGCATATAATACGTATATTGAATAAAGTGATAATATGTATACGTTTACCTGCACTTGAGATAGTTTGCTCAAATTTAATACAGAAATTGAATAATTCTGCTGAATCCTGCCGGTTCCATAAAAAGTTGCAACAGAGAAAGGACCCAAAAAGAAAAAGACCCGCAAAAAATACGCTTTCCATTGTGTTTGCAAAGGGCTCGTTTCCTCCATAAAGTAAGATTTGAGCCCACAGTAACACATTAAAAACTACACATAATACTAACTTGACACACAAACCAAAAAGCCCTTCTGAGCCGCACGCGGTTAGTTTTGGTTTTGGCTTGAGGACAAGTGTAAATGGGTTTCGCCCAAAGAATTTGTGTACCCTTAGCTGGAGAGCCACAAGGGGTAAAAAGTTTTCGTGTGTTAACATTTTCGATTGTAAAGAAACGAACATGGAGAATTCACTGGGAATTGAAGAGATAGCCACTGGCCCTTTTATTTTGCCCATGTGGCAATCAAATTTTTAAACATTTCCGCATTATTGCGATCTTTACGAAACTTACTTAAATTGCGAGGTGAAGGGAAAGTAGAAAATCAAGACCTTGTTCCACATTTCTAAGTACAATAAATGACAATCCGTTTAGCCGATAGAAAGCAGCATTTTACTTTAAAATTACAATAAAGAATACCAGGAATTAGCAGAGGTTTTCATACATGATATACATGTATGTCCTCGCTTTTTATTCCTTACTGATTAAACGAGAAATGAGAATTCCAAAACTGCATAATTAACAGTTAGCGGCGGGTATGTCCACCCGGAAATCAATTGATTTCTATTTATATGTAATTACAATATATGGAATTAAACGAAATTGCGAGTCAAAAACCCAGCCAACTGCTAGAATACCTTAATTGGTCGGTTATGAAGCAGGAAGTGACATTTCTAATATTTTCTACAAAGGACAAAGAACCAACAAAAAACCCTTCCTTGCTACTTGTTTCTATTTAACTAAACAGAAAAAATTAAGAATTCTTACATTAAAAACTGGCCTCTGATTGCAGCCATGTTATTTCCATCCAGAAGTCAATTTACTCCCAAATGTACGTTATTACAATCGGGACAGAACAAAAACCGAATGTATTTACATCAGAAATCCTAGACCTCATTCTACGTCTTCAAGTTCGACAAATTACAATTGTTTGTTTAGCAGCAGGAAAAAACATTTAGGCTTTTTCAACAAGAAACCAACACGCGCGAAGGTGTTTACACTGCTTTATGTGCTTGCACTTGCTTCCTATTGCCAAAAAAACGTGTAAGAATTAGATATGACTGTTGGCCTTCAGCCTTTCCGCCTGCTCGATTTGATAATTTCCAACCTTTCAGCTCTTGCTATTAAATAACAATTTTGCTTTCACGTGTAAATTGTATTTAGAAATTTATATGGGAGGTAAAGGCGAAAAATATCCGTATTTCCTGGTATCATGACATTACACTCCGATTTTTTAAAAGTGTTTATTGCAATCAAATCTACACGAAAACCTGCTTTCTCTAAAAAGCAGCATTTTTATCCGTTAATCAGGTTTCATATTAACAATTTTATTACTTGCAATATTTATAATATATCACTATTATATTGTGGTTTTAGTTTAAAATGGCGTGCATTTAATTGGTCACCGAAAAAGACATTTTGCTCACTCTTTTCGGGAAAATGCCAAGTAGGAACATGTGTCACTTTTTAAGAATTAGACATCCACCAATTATTAAATGAGACTCTACACTTTTTATGTAAATATATCACTTCACAAAAAGCTTTAGGAGTGTTCGTATATATTAAATTCGTGTAGTGATAGCTTTTAAAAATTGTAAAAAAGATTACTGAAGATTATACTCATATCCATAATATGCACATAAAACTCACAGCACTCTTTTATCAGCTCGTCTTATGAGTTGCAGGTAGCATTAATATTAAGAACGGGAGTATTTTATTAAAATCAAACAGAATGTTTGTATTTTATATGAGAATGGGCATGTTTTCGTCATGTGGATGGATGGATGTCTGTCTGTCTGTACGATAACTCAAACAAGACTAATCCAATCAACGTCAACTTTGGCATACTGATTGTTTAGGTCATGGGGACGAACCCTATTGATTTTCAGCTAAATCCGTTTACTTAATCATAATTAAGTTTCATCATAGAGTATGCATTGTAACAAATGTATCACATTGGCCTATTGAGACCGGCGCTAATTACAAATGCAATGGTGTTGTAGAATATTGTAGAATAGGGATAGTGAAGGAGGAAGAGTTATAATTGAGGGGGATAAGCGATAATTAAGAACGATAAGCGATAATTAAGGATGATAAGGGACAATTAAGGAGGATAAGTCATAATTAAAGAGGAGAAGTCATAATTAAGGAGGATAAATCATAATTAAGGAGGATTAGTGTTAATTTAAAGATAACTAAGGATGGTAAACGATAATTAAGGAGAATAAGTGATATTGTTTGATTTTACCCTACTGGCTACCAGCATTTATTTTACATGTCAATAAAAATTTATTCAAGTAAACAGCAAGAGGAGCAAAAGCACTACTCGGCACCCCGTGTAGTGTCACTCGGACAGATGAAGGCTGTTTGCCTAGAGAAATGTCAAACTCCTGACTCCGTTGACTTGCCATACGTCGCTGTCCATGACATTGATTTTGAGAATAGTTTTTTTTAAAATTATTACGAAGGAATGAAAGCAATAATTTACACATAGCAACATACAAACATTTTTGATCCAAATCATTTAATGTATGTGGCCAGTGAAAAGCGCACGGACAAAAGGACACAACGCAATAAGATTTCTGATTGCAATTATACTTTTAAATAAAAGTAACGTAAGTGAACTGATAAATGTGGCTAAATGTGAATTTTGGTATTGGTTCTGATGACATTTTTTTGTCATTTTGATGACACCTGGAATCAGCATGTCGAATTACACCTAAATACTCATTTTCGGCTAAATTGAATCACGTTTTGTGTTTGCGCACGTATAACTTCCAAAGCTGTGGACAGAGTTCGTTAAAATTACTTCATGTTTTGCAATTGGGAAGTACAGCCTTTTTGCCACAGATATTACACTACACACATGCAAAAAGTACATTTAAAAGACATTCAAAAAATTGTGATTCGAAATTTGAATTCCAAGGACCATGTTTCGTTGGCCACACAAATTTTAAAACGAAAAAATTAAGTTGCAAGGGTTAGCCACAACGTCTAATACAGTGTAGTTGAGGAAACACTGTCCTTTGAGGTCAAATGAATGGTCACAAAATTTTGGTTCGTTCTGTGCGTCTATATCCATATAAGTCCATGCTTTCTACCGAATTTGATCCAAATCTACGTGCGAATGCACAGACAGACAACTTAGAATTTTAACTAGCTTTCACCAATGTAATAACGCTATTTCCTTATATTTAACATGCAAAAAGCTCATTCACTCCCTTTCGCTCTCTATTAACATCTGATTTTCTAAAATTTGCAGTGGGTTTCAGTTTCTACATGACGGGAAGCGCTATAAAATACAAATCAATTAGTTGTTCTGGATCTCACCACAAGAAACGTTGCTCTTTGTATGTCAAATCTGAGCAATGATCGAGCTCTCATTCTATCCACAACATGAAAGGTACTAGCATAAATTTTAAGGAACGGGAGGGATCGCATGCCCCGCTGCTAGCTTTTACTTTCCCTGTTCAGTTCCTATTTCTCATACAGTGTAGGGCAGCATTTGAGCAATGTAATCCTCTGCCCGTAAAGTCCATCAATACGAAGGTGAAAATTGGAGCCGTAATAAACAGAATTGTAGCTACATTGAGTACATTAAAGCTGTAAGCTGACCACAGAAAACAAATAGGATGTATAACCAGATGTGAGCACACCTGCCGTGCGAACCTGAATTCCTGGTATAAAATAATGTTGAAAAAAGCGTTGATAAAAATTGTTAACATTTGTCATATTCTATAAAATGTAAAAAGGTAATTTCTTCTATATTTGTTTGGATGTTTGACACTTCGGCTGGAACACTTGTTGGAATGCTAATGCAGTGCCGCTGCGGCTTACGACAAATGGGGGTTTAACATGTAGTCCGCCCATGCGGTTATTGCCCCATTTTCGATGATTCTGAGGCTGGACATGTGAAGTAAAGTAAAATTGACGGAGTCTTTTCAAAATCGACAGGCAAATTTCATGAATTTTCAAAAAAATCCTTTTCACCTTAATATGTATGTGGGAGGTTGCACATGAATGCTAATGACTGCTGCACCATCAAATTAATGTTTATTAATTAATAAAAAGCAATTGAAACATTTATAAAGTTGTGTGCTCGCATATATGAAAATTTGTCCAACTTGGCTGGAAATGAGTTTTTAGGGGTAATTTGACATGCCGAATCGAATGGTGACAATAGTTTTGAGTTAAATTTCGAAACACGGGAGTTTTAAGCGCGCGAAATTTCAAAAATTCAAAATTCGTCCAATTTGGCTGAAAATGAGTTTCTAGGGGTACTTTGACATGCCGAACTCAATTCGAATCAATTCATTTAATTATGCAACAGAAGTCCGTGAAATCCTGTTTGCATGCTACTTTCTCATTCCTACAACATTTTAATGCATATACCAGTCTGCTCATGGCATTCTTTGGGACCAAAAATCTCCCCCTACAGTGCTTCGTTGCTTTACGGAGAATTTTGAATTTTCGAAATTTCGCGCGCTTAAAACTCCCGTGTTTCAAAATTTAACTCAAAACTATTGTCACCATTCGATTCGGCATGTCAAATTACCCCTAAAAACATCATTTTCAGCCAAATTGGACGAATTTTGAATTTTCGAAATTTCGCGCGCTTAAAACTCCCGTGTTTCGAAATTTAACTCAAAACTATTGTCACCATTCGATTCGGCATGTCAAATTACCCCTAAAAACTCATTTCCAGCCAAGTTGGACAAATTTTCATATATGCGAGCACACAACTTTATAAATGTTTCAATTGCTTTTTATTAATTAATAAACATTAATTTGATGGTGCAGCCAGTCATTAGCATTCATGTGCAACCTCCCACAACATATTAAGGTGAAAAGGATTTTTTGAAAATTCATGAAATTTGCCTGTCGATTTTGAAAAAGACTCCGTCAATTTTAACTTTACTTCACATGTCCAGCCTCAGAATCATCGAAAATGGGGCAATAAACCCGCATGGGGCGGACTACATGTTAAACCCCCATTTGTCGTAAGCCGCAGCGGCACTGTGCTAATGCCCAACATCAATGCATGGAGCCCGAGCAAAGGAAAATCAAAACGGTCACTAAAAGCTCGATAAACTATGAGAAAACTTGGGTTGTCAAATAACAGCATGCTTGTGAACCCAACTCTGGACTATCAAGTCAGAGGTGAGCTGTTTACACGTAAAGATGAACACTAGAAGGGACAATGTTTGTCCCAACGAGCAGCCTAGTTGAGCAAATGACAAGTACCACGAAAGATTCGGGCGTGATAGCTTTTTGCTTTTCCGTGGGATCAGAAAATACCTATACGCATCCTGCCCAAACTGAGTAAGTGTAAAGAACAGTTGTGGAATAGCACTTGGAATTGATAGAGGACGAGTATCATCATCATACATCCCTAAAATGCATGCTGGTCAGAATGAGTTCATTAAAGATGCCAAGACTGTTGAGTAACTAGAGCCATATAGCAGAACTTTAATGTTGGTAAGAAGTAGAGAACTAGAAAAAACAACGAACAAAACTTGCACTGTTTCAGTATGTCTGCATTACGTGCAACACATATTCGCTTTGTGCTTTCATCCAAGTATAATCCCAAAATTTTGAAGTAAGAAGCTATCCGAAGGTGCAGGCTAATCACATCCTGTATCACTTTTAATGCAATGACGGGAGCAGTTAATTTAAAGCTTTTTCAGATTAGAATTGGTGGCTATTTTTGTTAATGTAAACCGTTTTCTCCCGTTAAAACTGAGTTTTTATAATTTCCCAACTTCAGACTGAACAACCGGATTGCTCCCATTTTGAAATGAGCTTGTTTTTAATACCATTTAAAACACATTACCAGCCTGTTTCTATTCACTTTTATTATTTTAGCTTGCAGGTATTTCCATTGTTTCGTTTGGATATGTAAATAAAAGGTTTTATTTACTGCATACTATCAAATACAGTTCTATATAATATAATATAGGTCATGGCTTGAATATTTGTTCCAAGTATTGAAAGAAGTGCACTATAACTGATACTGTTTGCTTGGCATAAACGAGTAGCAAGCAATGTAAATTCAACCTTTCCAATGTAGGAAAAGAAAGCTTAATATTATTTATTATAACGTATTTTGCCAGCTCTACTCTCAATTTTATTGATTAATACGGAAATAATTAATTATTGTTGCTTTCTTGAAACTCTAAGTGTCACCGAAATCTATTTTTGTTACCTATATTGATTATATAATGAAGCAAACTTTCATGTTACTACATTACTGACAGAGCTTAAGAAGAATTGCAACAACCTAAGAATGTTTCATTATTGGTTTGAAGTTGCAGAAAGGCGAAACATTACAGAATGTTCAAACTACAGCATAACAAAGGTTTTTAAAGTTATGCGTTGTTGTTTAATTTACTTAGAGCTTATTCAGCATACTAATTCGTTATCAAATAGAGGTTGATAATTGTTTTACTGCAAAAAACATTTATAGATTTAACATCATGATTTTATCATTTGATGAAGACTACATGATAACGACGGGCTGTAGACAAACTGTCGTTTTGTGGAAACTACTTCCTAGGTCTGAGTTTGGTAAAAAACATTCTGTATACTCTCTTTCAATATCTTATGAGGGGAATGTTCCGTGGAAGAGTTTATGGTGTAGAAAAACTGGTTTGTTCTGCATACTATGCAATTTCCATTTTATTGTTGTATCTATATTCCTTTCTGTATCTCATATTCTTTTTACCAAGCAAAACGACATCTTCACAATTAATAAACAGGTTGATGTCTAAATGAATGCAATTATAATATGCCATGAAAACATTTCAGAGGACATACCTCTTCGGGTTTGAATGAGTCAACTTTCCCTGTTCTTTCATTCTTTTTTGCACAAGCAACAAGTAACGAGCGTCCCAAGTCATTACAAGGCTTACCAAAGAAGCTTCTCGATAAATTTCATTTGTACGCTTTGATCATGAAAGTGGATAAGGCTGCCTAGTCTGTTGGGTTTGAGACACATGTGCCAAATTTTTCCACAATACACCAATGTAAAGCACATCCGTTTCTCATGGCTCGCTCAATCCAACTAAACCAGAATGCAGATCATGAGTAATGTGGACCCCCACTTATGTGTAAAATTGTGAAATGAATCATGTTTTTTCGGAGATGCATGAGCTCGCTGGAGACTTTATTTGTCACTATCGCTCCAAATTCATTTGCATTTGTTTCTTAGAGGAAAGGCAAGCCAGATGCATTTTCAAAATATATCTCCAAAAAGGGGGAGAACTGCGGTTCTAATAAGTTTGTGATTTTTTACATACTGCTTTATTTAAGTGCATCAACAGTTAGTTCAACTAATGGGAAAATTGAGTGACTCAAAATTCACCAGTTGCACTATTACAGGAAACACTGTGTGCATTAAAGAAATATTACATAATGGGGGAAAGCGAGACGATCTCAAAAAGTGACTCCTGGAACTTGATCAGAAATACAACAACAAACACAAGCCTTCTTTCATTTCTAGTTGAAAACAGGGTGCTTTCAGCAGAAGATGTGTCTAAACTGGTACGTCAGCAGATAATTAAAAGTTGAATACTATTATAATTCTTCATTTTAAACTCTTTTTATCAATTTACAACCTCTTAAAATGTAGGAGTCGATTCGTGACGAGTTTGTGAAATCCAAGCAGCTTTATCAACTTCTTGCAACAAAAACAGGGTGGTACTCTCACGTAGTCGCTGCTCTCCAAGAAGGCTGCCAAACTGGAGCTTTGGAGATTCTCCAAAGATTGGGAGGAGAAAAAGAACTTGCTTCCATTTTCGGGGGAGAAACACAAGGCAAAGCAGATTCCATCCGATTTGATGTGATTAATCCAGTGCTCAATTTTACTGGTAGAGAGTCCCAACTTGAAGAACTTCATCAGAAACTCCAACAAAGGAAAACACGAGGTGTAATGTCTCAAATGGCTTCTATCGTGGGGCTCGGAGGAATTGGGAAAACGGAGCTGGCTCGAAAATACATTAAGAAATATAGCTCATATTTCTACGACGGAAACGTGATCTGGATCAGCGCCCAAACAGAAGAAACCTTGAGAGAGTCATTTCAAAAGCTGGCATCAAACCGTTTAAATATTTCTTTAACTAATGTCGACAACAAAGAGATGGACATTACAACAATTGTATCCAAAGTCTATGACTACTTCAAGGAGAAACGAGCTCTCTTTGTTTTTGACAATGCAGAGAGCACAGACTATCTCCAAAAATTCTTGTTTGAACACACATCATCAATTTATAGTTTGATCACTTCCAGAGACAGGGATTGGCGCCTCAGCGTTCCAGTTTTGGAGCTGGTAGTGATGACAATAGCGGAAGCGATTATATTTGTAAAAAATAGCTTGGAAAGTGATGATGATGATGACGATCAAGTGCTTAAACTAGTGATTAGGCTTCAGCACTTCCCACTCGCCCTTTCCCAAGCCGTCTCGTTCATTAAACAACGTAAACTCCTTGGAAATTATAGTATCAGTGAATATCTACAGAAATTTGAAGACAACTCAGAAAAACTGCTCGACTCGGGAAACCCAGCGGCTGTGTTCAACACCTACAGAGAAACCACGCTGACCACCTGGAGAGTGACAACCCAACAAATCTTCTCGAGTGAGAAAAACGGACGCTGTGCCATGAATATACTCAACTCAATCGCTTATTTTCGATCAATCGGAATACCAATTAAACTGTTTGCCAACCTGGATGAATATAAGGAGGCTCTCCTGCTTCTCATGAAATACTCGATGCTCAATGTTCAGCGAGACAAGGGAACAGTCAGTGTTCACCGACTTGTTCAAGAGGTTACGAGAATCCAGTTGAAAAAGAATAATGAGGAGACTCAATCATTACAAATTGCATTGAAACTGTTTCCTTCTAACATAAGCGATTATCTTGATATTGACTTCGTTTACCATGGTGTTTCTGTATTCAAATTCAGCTGTGATGTCAATCTAAGTCCAGATTCCAAACAACTTCCTTGGAGAATTGTCCAAGCTTTGAATGTGTATACAAGAGTGCATGAAGCTGAAACTGTGGGAAACGAGTTGAGAAGCATTTTGTGCAAGTTGGTTTCATTCGAAGATCCAAATCTACTTAAGTTAAATGCTATGTTGGCTGCTACTGCATACGATCTCGAGAACAACCTTGAGTCACATCTGAAAATGCTGGAACAGTTTCACCGGATTTATGCGGAAAATAAAGAAAATTCCTTTTCTAAAACTGAATTGTTAGAGCTCGAGCGACTTTTGGTGAAATACTTTAAAAAACTGGGACACAATCAAAAAGCGCTTCAACTTTCTCGGGACACTTTCACTCGGCACATGTTATGTTATGGATTGGACGAATGGCAAACCATCGCTACATTAGTTAACCTTGCAGAATATACAATGGAGTTGGGAATTTTGGAAAATCAAATTCTCCTGAGTGGGAGGGGTCGACTTTTGCTTGCTGCTGCTGTTCCTGTCCTCAAACAAGCACATGAAATCAATTTAAATAGGATTGGAAAGAATTTTTTCTGGACACGCACAATGGTTAGTTTAGGCATACTCCTTTGTAACGATCAGGACACCTATTATGGTTCCATTATATTAAATGATGTTGTACGGCGCACAAGCATTGACAGAGATATACGATATTATGGAAGTGTGCTAAATTGTAGGATTAGCTTAGCAAAAATCAATGAATCAAGGGGAGAATACGAGGAGATGCTTGTCAACTGTCAATATGTGTACTCAAGATTGGTTATGATTTGTGGAGCGGAAAATAAACTGAGTCTGGAAGCTCAAGAAAAGCTGGCAACAGCATTTTTGCATCTTGGTAACTTGGAGGCTGCAATTGAGACCTACACCAACCTTCTAAAAATTCTGAAAATGAAAAAGGAGCTTCCACATCCTGATCACCCTCTTAATATTCATATAGAGTTGGTTGACACTTTGTGTGTGTTGGAGGAGTCAGAAGAGAACTTGAAGCTGCTTGAACGAATGAGGACCAAGATAGAAACTGAGTTTGGTGGGGATCACCCGCTTTTGGAAACTCTGAAAGCTGAAATTTACCGTCTTAGTCCTCACAACGGAATATGTTGTGGGAAAACGTGTATTACTCTGGTTTTATTGTTTGCAATAATTTTGTTTGTAATTGCTGACTGTTTTAGGAGGGTTCTAGAGAAACCTCGTTGGGTCAACTCGAAAGCGAGCGGACGAACAGATTTATAATTGTGAAATTTATGAGTAAAATTATATGACGATATAAAGCTAACATATTTTTTATGTAATCATATATATTCGATGCACAATGTTTTAGAAAGCCACAACGTGATTATGATGCTAAATACAATTAGGTAAAGTGCAGGAAGGCTTTGTTATCTCAACATTGGGGACATTAGCACACTTGCGTTTGTCATGGACTAGCTACAGATCAATGGAAAATTGAACAGGTAACATCAATCTCTTAATAATCGTGGTATTCCATCATGTAATTCCAATTTTTTTGAAAACAACACTAATAGTCAATTAGTGTTTAGTTTATAGTGGAGTTGGCTCTTGACTCTAAGCCATATGTCGGTTCAGTTGGGTTGAAAAATGTTGTCAACGACATGAAGTTGTATCGGAAAAGTTTGTGGTTTAAAAAGTTTTTTCGGTCTTTCTCACTGCTCAAGATAAAGTTTTTTGAAAGTAACTTTTTTGAGAGTACGACACCATTTGTTCTGGAAAATTTTTGTATTCAGCAAATCGTATCTCTTCTTCTCTACTGATTGGTTAACTTTTATGATACTAGATTTATTCACCAGAATTTATTTGCCTGTTAATTCCACTTGTATTTAAACAGTGATGATAATGATACAATGATGTTGTTTAAAATGGAGCTATTAGTACTTTCTCCGACATATCCAATATCGGAATTATGACATATTTAGCACTTATTTTGGCTCATATTTGTTATTAATATGTAGTCTTGTTACTAAATAGTGATTATAATATGCTTACCTAAGGTCTGTTGAAATCAAAACTTACCTTGTCAGTTTATAGTATAACTAGCCGACTTTATAGAAATTCGATCGGACTTCCTGCAATGACAGTTAATTGGAGTAATTTGAATCACGAGTTGATTCTTTCGAGAAGATTTACATATTAGATTGATCATGTAACGTAAACCACGCTATTTATTTAGTTACTAATTTATTGAACAACTTGTTATATACAAATTCGTTTAGATGCTTATTTATCAATAAAAATTAAATTTGTGAAGAAATTCCAAAAACACTCATTATTGCAACATTAAAGCATTGACTGTTTGATTAACACAGAAATTAAGCCAATTAAGTGGAGTGAGCTTATCTACATAATTTGTATAGCCTAAATAGCATTTGAGTGGGAAAGGGACCTCAAATAAAGTTTGGCCTACTTCCTTTCATTTGTTCTTCCAACAGGAAAAAATAGATTTTGTTTCACAATGCCCCTAAACCCTTCCGAGACTGAGTAGAGTTGGCTCATAATAGTTGTATAAAACAGGAGCACAATTGTTGCGTCTTGTGCAACAGTTATGAACATTACCAATTCCGGGGGTGAAATTTGAAATCCAAGGGAAACAATCGTGAAGAAACCGACGATTACGCCCATGAAATCCAAAAAGATTGCTGCCACAACAAGGCCATCCTGCTGCAATGCGTTGTAATAGCGACTCAAAACCTGAATGCTTCTGTAGTATGGCAAGTAAGCTCTTGCTTTCTCCGGTTTTGCGACCAATACAGCAGATATGGTTTGAACATATCGACGCATGCAATATGCTTGGGTCAAGGAGAAATCGAGGAGAAACATGGCAAAACCTCCAGCGATATCAACATTAAGCCAAAATGTTAGCATGCAAATTATAACCAACTTCATAACCGACAACGGTGACCAGTTGCCGTTCCACACGAGAGAGTTTGGAATTCCACATTCTGGTATGGTAAAGTAAGCAAAAGTTATTGAATTACAGTTGATGGTCTGCATGAGAGAATACGGGAACGCCATTAGGAACGAGAAGGGAATACCGCATAGCAGAACGAACTTGACGAGCCGAACTTCGTATAGTTTTGAAGTTTTCCGCCCTAACAAACCTGTAATATATTTAAAATCATGATTAACTTGAATCATTCCAAGTGTGTTATCAGCTTACCTTTTAGTTGAAAGTTTTCAAAGTTAACAAATAGATTGAACAGCTCCACAAAT
This sequence comes from Orchesella cincta, assembly GCA_001718145.1. Classification (NCBI taxonomy): domain Eukaryota; kingdom Metazoa; phylum Arthropoda; class Collembola; order Entomobryomorpha; family Orchesellidae; genus Orchesella; species Orchesella cincta. The sequence goes on from LJIJ01001018.1 coordinate 39,357, forward strand.
TCCTTGGTTCGGCGCAAAATGCTGAATTCCGTGAACAAAAAGATGAGGTCGGCGTGAGAACAAAGTATGCTTTCCAGAGTGACCACTAGTGGCACAACCACGCTCATTCGCTCATGCAGCAGTTGAGCATATATAACTGCGAAATACACGCTGTAGAGAATCATTTTACCATATTCTCTAGCAAGCAGAAATCGGCTTTTAACAGTTAATTCGTTGGATGGGGAAAGTTGGAATGGACAGTTTCCCTGATACTCTCGGAGCTTCAGGTGAATTCTGACAAAAAAAATCAAGTTTTCTTGAACAAGCATTGCGGAAAATTCGGCTTGTGCTTATTTTACGAATGACTTACACGTCAGTGGTACGTTGAGGTTAAAAACAAAATGGTGAGCCTTTATGGAATTCTTCGTCGCATATAATATCGTTATGACGCAAATGAATTTTAGTATCGTAAGTTATTTTTTCGATGAAATGATCAGATAGTCAAACTTTAATGTTTTGTGATGCATGCCTGCATCGGTGGAATTTGTATCTCACCATATGAATTTTTAGGAAGGCACAACGCCAATAAAATGGAGTGTATAAAAATGTCTATAATTCGTCTAATTATTCATCATTTTATTTTATTATTCATATCATTGTCCTGGAGAAACCGTTAAGCTAAACACAGAAAGCTAGACAATAAATAAACTAATCAAAATGTCCTCTGACCGTTCCTTTCGAATTCATTATTCATATCATCTTGACTTTAACACACGAAATGGCTCATAAATTTACAAGTCTGATTAAATTTTAGCGGTTGCCCATGCGAAAGCGGAGTTACATTAAATTTAAGATGCGACAAAACAAAAATAAATCGTCGGATTGGAAGAAAAATAAGGAACTGTCCGTTTGTCCTTTTATAAAAAGCCATAATTTGGTTTCTAACGCTTTTTGAGGTTATAATTCCTATCTTATTAATTATTGTAGAGAAAAAATCTGATAACGCGATTGCCTTTAATTTTGCTCTTTGCTAATTCGGTAAAAGTGGTAATATTACATGGGATTTTATATGTACAGGAGACCAAATTATGCCTAATATTACTTTCTAAGGATAAATTGCAATTTTTAATTCGAAAAAAGCATCTAAAATACGAAAACTTGGAATAAAACTGCAAGTATATTCAATTCTCCCTACAAATCTTTACCCATCCAAAATAAATGATGTTCATTTTGACATTTAGTTGCTTCAGGAAGTTTTCGCAAATATTTTGATGCGAAAGTATTGAGTTTTAATCACAGACTAAATAAGTTTTATCAAGTGTACCACGTAAATTGTCACAACTAACAGCACTAAACGAGCGTTAGTTCTGTTAAATCGCATTTAATTCATTTATAAACTTAAACATTCATACATCTACACAAACCTCTGGCTACAAGTTAGGTAGACAATGATGATGTTTCGTTGTGGGAAAGAAAGAGTAGCGTTGAGCTCCGTACATTCTCCTTGCACTAGTTGGGCTCAATGTGGCACTGGGTTCAGATTTTGTCAGAGCCAGCAACTTTCAGAGCCACAGCTGAATTCCGTTTGTTTTGATCTCGGCAAATGATAGTAGTGCGTGCATTTCTTTCTATTCTAATTCTAGTAGTCTACAATTGTCAGTAAACTATCATAAATGGAAGAGAATTATTGTCCAGTTTGTGGGGAGGAGACCCCAACTGAAACTACTTCAAATGCGACAAACACTGGTCGTTTTGTGAAAGAGCCAGAGTTTGCCAAAGTTTTCCCGTGTTTTCTCAGGGTTTTTGAGGTGAAGGATCCTCCATGGTTCGAGAAGGCGTTTGTGTTCTGTTCCGAATGCAGCCGTCAGTTGACAGTGGTGTCGGAGTTGGAAGGTGATGAAGGAGGTGGAGAGGAGACTCAAGGAGAGCGAAAAGGTGGTGCAGGATAAGTTGAAAGTTCAGAAAGCAAGTTCCAGTCGAGTGGAGTTTACAGGGAGGGACCAGCGCTATTGGAAGTTAGAGGAGAGTTTTTGAGTAAGGTGTTTCATGATTCGAAAATCACAAAAGGATTCGAAATATTTAGGGAAAACTTTTAAAGTTTTAAACATTTATTGTATTCCAGAGAAAGATGGTGGGAGTCAAGGAACATCTGCAGTTGTGCCTATTTACATCTCCAGAAAAAACCGGAGTACGTTAGTGTTGAAATGGACCCTTCCATAGCTGAAGACTTGCTTGATGAAAGTGAAGTAGCTGAAGACCGTCGTTTATCAAAAACAACTAGCAATCAGCCAGAGAATCCTGTTCTGAGATCAAAGCGACATCGCGTCCCTCCTAAACGATTTGACACTGATGAATTTTACAACTCGAAGAAGACCAAGCAGAATACCACGCAAACTATCAAAGTTGAGCCAGTCGAACCCCTTGTTGAGCAAGGCGAGGGGGGCGAACTATACCAATTATTGGATGAAGTAGAGTGCCCAACTGAGGGCCCACTTTTTGCTCCTGAAAACAGTAAAGAAAGCTTTCATTATGGTTATTATTTTTTTAAACTGTTAATACATGAGTTGATTTTGTAATATGCAGTTTCAACTTCAACCCGATCACAATCATCCTCATTGACTACAGATCCTCTGGCATTTGCTCAACAATTGGATGGTGGAGTGGTGGAATACATCAAGGTGGAAGTGAACCCTGAGGATCTTGATGAAAGAGATGATTTTCCAAACCCCTCCACTCCTACATGGGACCATAAAGACGAAATCAGATACTTCGGCACTCTCCTCACGAAAATTCCGACTGGTTCCGGCTACACGTGTTCCAAATGCACTGCCAACCTACCCAGTTTGTCCGCAGCCAAAGACCACGTAATAAAAGATCACGTGGACCTCAACAGATGTGTCCTTTGTCACTCCGGATTCAAAAACCATCAAGAACTTACTACGCACATAGTTGAAGTCCACCAGTCAAAAGAAAATTACGATAAGCTTCTCAACGAGAAAGCGAAAGAGGCTGAACTGAGATGGTTGACTCCGGGTAAACCTGTGGTTACTCACTTTGGAATCCGCCTTAATAAAATCGGGAATGGGAAGCAGTATCAATGCTCCGCTTGTGATGCTATCATCCTAATTACTCAACGTGATCCCGGAGTGCAGCCCCGCCATCATGTTGTTCAGTACCACACAGATTTCTGCAAATGCACAGTGTGTGGAGAAAATTTTGGAAACAATCATGCTTTGCAAAAACACGTAAAGGAGGTTCATCAAGGACTCCCAAAGCGAAAACTACCACTTAACCATCCATGTCCCGTTTGTTTCAAGCCTTTGTTCAGCACTGAGAAAGTGACACTTCACATGTGGTCTCATTACAACAAGGAAGAACGGGTGGCAGCTTGGCGAGAGGAGAGAAGAAGCCGCCATCCATGAAGAGAAAGTTTAATTGCGACCAATGTGTCAAAAAATTCTTTAGGGAGGTGGACCTCCAAAAGCACAAGAAATACGCTCACGATCCATCATGCCACCGACAAGAAATACAGAAATTGGACGAGTCGACCTTCCTATTTCACTCTGTCACTTTGTCTAAAGTATTTGGGGAGAAAAGTATAAGTGTTCCGCTTGTGACTCCATTCTGGAAACGATGAAAGCTGCAAAAAGCCACGTAATTAGGATCCACACGCGCTTCTACAAGTGCGATCTGTGTGAGAAACGATTCTGTTACCCAATGTCTCTTCAAAAACATCTTGAATCAACTCATAAACAGGGCTCCACAACGCATTGTCCCACTTGCGAGAAGCCATTTGTTGGAATGAAGCCCACAAGCTATCACCTCTGGACTCACTACAGCGAGGAGGACAAACAGGAGGCGTTGGCGAGAGGAGAAAAGGTCCCGTTTGGATTTGAGAAGAAATTTCAGTGCGAAAAATGTGCGTCCAGCTTCACATCAAGGGCCGCTATGAAAAAGCATCAGAAAAGGGTGCACGAAAACACCAAAGAAAAAGATATTTGTGGGGTTTGTGGAGCTGCTGTCGTAGCTTTGGCGTTACATATGCAGGCGTCTCATCCAAAGGAGGAGGACTTTAGGTTCATTTGCTCAGTTTGTGACATGAAATTTGCGCAGTATACAAGACTCAAGAACCATAAAAAGGTCAAACATGGGATTGGCGACATGCTGAAATGTGACCTTTGCCCGAAAGAGTACGCAATTAAAAAGGATTTAGAAGCTCATCGCAATATGCACCTGAATATTAGACCGTTTAAGTGTCCCAAGTGTCCAATGGCGTTTACGAGGGCAGAGGTGCTGAGGAAGCATAAACTGTATAAGCACGAAGGCGTCAAGTGCCCCAAAGCGACCTAGAAGAAGCAGAAGGTGGTGGAGGTGGAAACAAGTGATTCTGAGTGACAATATTACGTTGCGTCATGTTTATTCAGTATTTTTTCGGTAATTAAATGATGATGCTTATGTTTCAAAGTACATTAAAAAGAATTTGTTGTCATAAATATTCTCTCTCTCTCCGGCCAAAAGTTAGACAAGGATGATGATTTCATTGTGAGAAAGAAAGAGTAGCGTGTTGAGCTTCGTACAGTCTCCTTGCATCAGTTGAGCTCATTGTGGCACTGTGTTCAGATTTTGTCAGAGCCAGCAACTTTCAGAGAGCCGAGAGCCTCAGCTGAATTCCGTTTGTTTTGATCTCGGACATTGAATGGTTAGTGCGTGCATTTCTTTCTATTCTAGTAGTCTTCAGTTGTTAATCAAATTAGAAATGGAGGAGAATTATTGTCCTGTTTGTGGGGAGGAGACCACAACTGAAACTACTTCGAATGCGACAAACACTGGTCGTTTTGTGAAAGAGCCAGAGTTTGCCAAAGTTTTCCCGTGTTTTCTCAGAGTTTTTGAGGTGAAGGATCCTCCATGGTTTGAGAAAGCGTTTGTGTTCTGTTCGGAGTGCAGCCGTCAGTTAACTGTGGTGTCGGAGTTGGAAGAAGTGATGAAGGAGGTGGAGAGGAGACTCAAGGAGAGTGAAAAGGTGGTTCAGGATAAGTTAAAAAGTTCAGAAAGCAAGTTCCAGTCGAGTGGAGTTTACGGTAGGGACAAACGGTATTGGAAAGTTAGGGAGCAGTATTTGAGTAAGGGTTTGATTATTCAAAGTATACGAAAAATTCAAAATATTGAAGTAAAAGCCTTGGTGTTTAAAATAAAAATATTTTGATTGTCTTTTGTAGAAGCGAATGGTGGGACACAAGAAAGAGATCCTGAACCCGGATCATCTACACTTGCTTCCCTATTAACTTCCCAACAAAAACAACCAGAGTACGTAAGTGTCGAGGTGGACCCTTCCGTAGCTGAAGACTTCCTTGATGAAGGTGAAATAGCTGACGCCTATCATTCATCACCGTCAGGTGACACCCAACTAGAGAATCCCGTTCCGAGACCAAGACGGCATCGCGCTCCTCCAAAACGTTTCAACTCTGATGCAATTTACCAACCCAAGAAGAAAAGAAGGGAAGAGACTTCAATTAAAACAGGAAGGAGGATTACCTCCATCCCAAAAGACGTCCATCAAACAATCAAAGTTGAGGAAGGTGAGGAACAGGAACTCTACCAAATTTTGGATGAAATGGTGTGCCCAACTGCTCCTCAACACGGTAAAAGAATTTATTTTGGTCGAACCTTTACTTTTTTTTACTGTAGATTAAAAATGATTTAATTTTTCCTCTTTGTGAATTGCAGTTTCAGCACCATCATCACAATCATCATCAATGACATTTACTACAGATCCTTTGGCCTTTGCCCAGCAACTGGATGGTGGAGTGGTGGAGTATATCAAAGTGGAAGTGACCCCTGAAGACGACACGCTCACCTCGTCTCAAAATCCAAAGGTTAAAAGCCTCCCTCGCATCCTCAGGAAGTCAACTCAAAGAGCACGTCTCTGATTTTAATGCACCTACTGGTTTGCTCAATGTTCCCTCTAACTCTCCACGAGAAGACGTCAACCTTCCTAGTTTGGAGAAAGTTAAAACCCGCGTTAGAAAAGAACAACCAGTCCTTCCCACATGCGATGTTTGTGCTGATAGATTTGCAGAGAAATCTCTCCTTGATGCCCACATAGTTGAAGTCCACCAATCTCAAGAAAATTATGATAAGCTCGTCACGGAAAAAGTTAAAGAAGCTGAATTAAGATGGGGAACACCTGGAAAACCTGTGGTTACTCATTTTGGGATTCGACTCGATAAAATCGGGGATGGGAAGCAGTATCAATGCTCCGCTTGTGATGCTATCGTCCCAATTACTCAGAGTAATCCAGGGACACAGCCCCGTCAACATGTTGTTCAGTACCACACGGACTTTTGCAAATGCACAGTGTGTGGAAAAAAGTTTGGAAACAATACGGATTTACAAAGACACGTCACACAGGTTCATCAAGGAATTTTAACAACAAAGACAAAAAAATTTGAATGTTCGGTGTGTCTGAAACCATTGTGGAGCAATAATCAAGTGACATTTCACATGTGGTCCCATTACAACCAGGAGGAGCGGGTTGCAGCCCTGGCAAGAGGAGAGGAGAAAAGGCCTAAACCGCCGAAAAGAAAAATTGAGTGTACAAAATGCATCAAAAAATTCTTTAAAGAGGAGGAGCTCCAACGGCACATGAATTTTGCACACAATCCATCAACCCACCAGCAGGAAATCGTTAAAGTGGACGAGTCAACCTTCATATTTCATTCCGTTACGCTGTCTAAAGTTTTTGGAGGTGAAAAGTACAAATGTTCAGCTTGTGATTCCATTCTGGAAACGATGAAGGCTGCAAAGAGCCACGTAATTACTGTTCACACGCGCTTCTACAAGTGTGATCTCTGTGAGAGACGATTCCATACCCGGCCGCTCTTCAAATGCATCTGAATCAACTCATAAACAGGGCTCCACAAGTTATTGTCCCACTTGCGAGAAGCCATTTGTTGGAAAGAAGCCTCGAGAGATCACCTCTGGACTCACTACAGCGCGAGGAGGAAAAACAGGAGGCGGTAGAAGGGAGAGAAGTGCCGCATATGATAGTAAATAGGTATCAATGGACAATGTACGTCGAGCTTCACATGCAACGCGGCTTGAGAAGACATCAGAAACGGCTCACGAAGGAGTTCCCCAAGAAAAGAAGATTTGTGGGGTTTGTGGCGGCTGTCTGAGCTTGTTGTCCCATATGAAACACTCTCATCCAAAGGAGGAGGACTTTCGCTTCATTTGCTCAGTTTGTGATATGAAGTTTGCAATCTATAACCGTCTCAAACGTCACAAGCTTGTCAAACATGGGATCGGACAGAAGCTGAAGTGCGACCTTTGCCCGAAAGAGTATGTAACTAAAGTAGATCTCGAAGCCCATCGCAATATGCACCTGAATATTAGGCCGTACAAGTGCCTAAGTGTCCCATGGCGTTTACGAGGGCAGAAGTGCTGAAGAAGCATAATCTGTATAAACACGAAGGCGTCAAATGTCCACCTAGCCGACCAAGGAAGAAGCAGATGGTGCCGAGTGGAAACGAGTGAGTCGGATTCTGACTGAGATGGTTAACTTTGTTTAAAGCCAATTTTTGTTAAAATGGTTCTTTGCTGTACTTATGTTGCTTTTACAATATTTAACTTTTGTCTATATAAAATTATTTTAAAAATATTCATTGCCATTGAAATTAACATTTATAATAAGTAATCACACATTATCTTGAATATGGGCGTTTGCACGATTGCGCATATTATAAAGAACCCATTAATCACTTTTGCAAACAGAGTCGAGATGGCTGCAATGTTGGTTGCTTCTAACCAATTTTTTACTAATATGGAAAGGGAAATCGATTCTGCATCAGATTTTGCATAAATGAGGCATATTGGGGACTCCACTCTCATCTCATGTACCATCAACTTTTAAATAATGCATATTTTTGTCATAAGGAAAAGAGTTTCATATAAATATGACCACAAGGCTGCTAATGAATCTTTTTCCATTTCGGACGAATTTTAACCTTATCCTTAATTTGAAAGACTTTGAAATTGTATTTAGGCAAGATGGAGCCTGTGCATTGCAAAGCCATTGCTGATATCACTGCAAATACCAAGAACGTTAAAACAGCTTCATTTAAGGGCAAAGATAGATATTATATAGTCAGAAATGCGCATGTACAGTAGAAAGCGTATAAATGTACAAGGATGTATATTGGGAATCTGCTCTCTGAAATAGCCAACCATTTATGCATAAAAATCAAACAAACAACTCATTTTTTCATTGGAATATATTCATATTTGTGAAGTAGTTCACACGTATGTGAAGTCTGCTCAGCTCAAACTAGTTTATGTTCTTACTATTGCTTCACTGGATCTGTAAAAGAAATTCAAAGGAATTGTTTGATTTTTACGTGATGATGATGATTATGATGTGGATATCAAATGGCTGTATTATGCCTGGATAGAACCCATTGCGACTACGATTTTTAGGTTTTGTATTTGGTCGTTGTTCATTTAACCAATATTTTAGCAGGCTATTCCACAAATGTCGCGTGTCCAAAGAAGTGAAATGTCCATTTCATAATACACAATGGACAATTCAAATGTCCTGTTTGCAGTGAGCTACAAAGACGTCACTTCTGGTGAAAACTAACTAAAGTTGAGTCAGTAAACGAACAAATTCATTTTAATGCTATAGAAAACCTTATTTATCCAAATAACATCATCAAGAAATTTTTCGGGTGGATACAATCAAAAATTGAAACTTAAGAAAGGATTTTACGAGCGCTGGAGCTGCAGCCCGAGTATTCTTTCAGAATTGTATTTATTCATGAACTGAATAAGTCTTATTAAAACAAGGAAGTTCTTACAATCTAACAACCAAAGTGGCTACCACCAGCAGCGGCTTTGTCGTCTTTTAATGTGATTGTTTCCCAGCTAAAATCATACTAGTCTGCCTTTCCAGCTCTTGAAGACAAGAATCAAATTCCGAAACAAAGTCATCTAGCTCCAGCTTATTCTCCAAAACCGGCGTACTTCTCATAAACATGGAAACGTTAACATTGCCCCCATAGTTATTAAATCCGCAAAAGAAGTCTGAAACAGTTTTTAAGTGCTTTGTTAATACGTAAACTGAATAAATCAAGGTTGCCAGTTTACCATTGCCTGTGACGAGCGGTGGGAATGCTAGGATAGTTTCCACATCCCCATTTTGGAGCTTGTACAACTTCTCCGCTGCTGGGAGTGCACTTATTGCGCAACTTATCCCACTCACGGATTGTCGGAGATGGCGAAGAATTGAACTAGGGAGAAGCCCGAGCATTGTAAAAGCCCAAAACATGGTGTCAACCTCGTGCTCATTTTCTTCATCGACTGTGACGAGCTTGTCAATCTCCGTGAGTTGCCGATGGTTCGGCCCGGCTAAAGGGAGAGGTTGGACGAGTAAAGAGAATCTGTTCTCAGGTTGCCCGTTGGGTATGGAAGCTTGGCATGTGCGAAGGCTACTTTCAGATGCTCCGGTGTTTCCATTCCCTTCATTTCAGCGGTGTTGTGAAGTGCTGATAGGAAGCAAGCAGTGATGACTGAGCGGCTTTGGCAACCGAATGCAACCCGAATTCGGTTCATGGCAGAACTGGTTATTTTTCAGTTTCGGGATAGCCAATAGCCATCTTTCCCCTCTGTTTCTTTGGATGGGGTTAAGAAACATGCTTTTTTGGTTGCCAAATATCGATTTCAGGCAGTAGGTTGGGCCATGTAAAAGAAGTCGCGAAGTGAGGGCTAACTTTCGGAATATCGTTGGCGGAGCGCGTTTATTCATGACATCAATGGGCATCGTCAACCGCTCATCTCTGTCCATAACGCAGGTTTGAATAAACCGTAGCGCAGAGTTTCCGTCCATATAACCGTGGTTGATTTGAAGAAAAACGGCGACATGAGTTGTATTATGTTTATCAACATCACTCCTCATTTGAACTTGAGGCATTACCAAAATCTCCCAATCAGGTTGCTCACACGGGCCATTTAATGTGTTGAGGAAATCGTTGAACATGCTCAGCATTTCGTTTTTTGCTACCACTTTGTTACACGAACCGGGGAAATACTTTACGTGCTCATTTATATTGAAGCTTTGGTCAATGCTCAAATCTTCCCAACAGCAAAATCCAAATTTAGTACAGGATCTATATTTAAGTTTCCTATATGGGCTGCAACAGTGATCCAAACCCTCTGAGATTTTGGTGCGCAGTTTTTCCAAGTCGAATTGTTTTGTTTCGAGCCTTACAAGAAAACAGAATGTGTATCTCATTGAAAAGCCGTCAGAACTTATATGGCAGCATGTGTCACGAGATTGCATCAGCTTGAAACGTCCTTTGTAGATCAATCGTAAATACGTGTCGACAAATTGTCGCACTAAAAATAAACTCCCAAATATGAGCAAGCATACTGGAAGTACAATCAAACTTGTGTAGAAGCACAAAAGATTGTAGCCGATTTTCGTCAAACGGCTGGAAAATGTATTGCTTTCGGTCATAGTTGGAAAGATGAACTTAAATGATTTCATCGTGCTTCTGTTATAAAAAACAATTCGACCCAACAAGTAAGAATACGACGTTCAGCTTTCTGCCAGCTCACAGTCACGTATATAGCCTGGGAATCCTTTCTGTGAATTTTTCTGCCTGCACAAATCAGTTTTGCTAACAAGGTATGACTTCGAAGTGAGACAACAGTTCTGTTGTTCTAGTGATGTGAAGTAGTTGTAGCCTCTTCGTATCATTTCAACCACATCAAGCAGCTAATGATGTGATAATTTTTTCATATTTGTATGATATTATTTTTATGTCAGATTTTGTTGGAAACTCATTCCACTCGTGGTATTCAATTTATTCAGAAAGGGAAAGCCCATGGCTTCAATGGTGCAAGTCTTAAGCATTAAAATTATTTGTTATTCCTTACCTTACAGAAAATGTGTTGAGGTTACCGTAGTGAGTTAAGCTTAACGAAATAGCTGTTCTAGGGTACTTTTATATGCTAAATGAATACGGGGGTGCACTTATTTTTTGCAAAACTCATTTTTGGAATTTATTTGTTAGCTTTAAGGGAAGCCAGAAGTTTTCGTTTTTAGTATGTCCCTTTCGCAAAGTGGAAACGTTTGCAATTTTTAAAATATTTACGCACTAAATTATGTTAATAAGTTGTTTCCGTTACTACTAAACAAATTTTGGAAACACATTTATAATATTTCTACATTGTGGCCTAAAACAGCTATAAAACTGGCGAATTTGGTAAAATAAGAGCTAACGCCCGAATGAATTCCAAAAACGAGTTTTACAAAAAAAAACTAAACACACCAACGTATTTCGGATAAAAGTACCCTAGAACTTGGATTTCGTTGAGCTTAACTCGAGCGGCGCCTCAAGACCTTTCCTTGTTAGATCTCGTATAACATGGAAGCACTACCTTGCATGTCGTATCTACTAGAACTTGGGTAACTACTTTTACACAAAAATAATTGAACATCAAACCTCAAGCCTTTTAGAAAATGTTTAAAGCTAACCATAATAAATCGAATACAATAATAAACCCTACAAGTCGAGATGTACCTTTAATACGTATTATTATGCAATTTTTGACCTGGGTGATAAATCATATCGTTTGATATATTACATACCAAGGGTGTCATTTAAAAACTGCTTGACCATTACATTTGACCCTGTTAAAAAGTTCTGGTGCATTTTAACTACATATATTGATGTGAAGCTTCTCAAATTGGTTGAGCTCACCATTTGATCTTGTTCCTTTGACCCCAGATAAACCACCGTAGAACTTGATTGCTACTATTTCCTAAGCTATCGATCACTGAAAATCGAATTCAAAAAGTCTAACGGTTCAAAAGTTATAGTGGCCAGACAAACGACGTAACTAGTCTTCTTAACACGTATTTACCTAAAGTTACATAATAACTCGACATTCAAAATATTTTGAGCAATAAGATTGATAATTACGGTTTTTCCGCGTTGGTGAGAGCATTAGGAGTTAGTCAAGCGTCATTTGAGCACAAGGAAATACCTGAAATAAATATGAAAACGACAATTTTGAGTTAAAATGACATGATGTTGTGTAACGAGCTGAGCTAGCTTTACCAGACCCACTAATTAAGTTCATGATTCTGTCTTTTCTGTAGACTGATCAATCTTTTTTCCATCAAAACAGGAAAGTTGGAGGTAATTTCCAAAGACGAAATATTACAAGGGTGTGACGTCCAGACACGTGTAAAAAACTCTGATGATGATTGCGAAATAATTTTGTGGTATGATTAATTAAAACACTCAGAATTAGTACCACAGATAACCAAATTACTTCCCACACACGTGCAGTCTTTGGGTCTTAAAAAGGCATGTTGGCTCATAAATCCAAATTATCGCTTCACATCCGTGTAATATTCCCTCTTTGCGATAATTAAAATAACCACCATTATAGATTAGTAGCGTGATGGGTTCAGTTCATTGCAAAACATCAAGCAGCAGCAGGTGCTTATTTTAAGCTAACACTTGTTTAATCTAACTCATTTATCTCCAGTTTTCATATGAATTTCGGAAGCAATGACGTCAAACTATGTGAATATTCAAGCAAAAAGGAACTCAATCATATTGGTACATTCAGTCTTTAGAAATTCGACTTCCTTATTACATCCGACTGGTCTTGATTGCGTTTAAAAAGCAGGAAAAAATATGCGAATAAAGCCAAGAATAGGAGATCATGAATAGATTTGACGTACACATAATCTGGCGTGATCCCATTCCAGTATCCAATTGCTTTCGTTCTGCGGACTGTGTACAAATAAGGACTAACTGATGTCCTTCTGGCATGCATATATAAAAATCAGTCTCATACAGAGATCGTTACCAGTTTTCTCAGTTATTTACACAGACACACACTAACAATCATTTCAAACTTGTTGAATTCAAGTGCTTAACTTCACTACCCGAAGACATGCGTGGTAAGTCACCTAATTTTTCTATATTTTGCAGATTTTTATTTTAACGGCATTGATTAGTCTGCTATTAATGCCATAGCGTGGCTGTGAATAAGAATGAAACCCCAATTGTAATGCAAGCTTTTTTCGATTTTTTAAATATTTGAAATTAAATGTAATTTTTGAAAGCATGAAATGAGATGAAGATCCCAGCTGGCGTTTAAAAAAATTAATTTCTTTTAAACAAATTTAAAAACTTCAAAAATCCGTATTTACTCGAAACGCTGATCTTCTGTCTGTCTGTGAAGTCTCCAACTTTTTAATACGTTTTTAAAATTCTAATTACAGCGATTTAACACAATGCACTCTAAGGACGAAGAGAGGTCAGTTTAAATTGACCTGACGCCATCTGAGTCTATGTATTTGACTCATGGAAAACTGGAATCAGACTACCTTTGTCTCAATACTGGTTGCGCATCAGAGTTCAAATTCACTTCTCATGTTCCTCAGCCACGTCTATCAGTCGACTTACGTCGCTTTTATTAGATACAGTTGGTGCTTAAAGTTAATATATGCATCACTATTCAAAGGTTCCAATCGGCATGGGTCGTCATCATTTCTGACGACCAACACATCCCAACTGCCTCCCTGAGTGGTTGCTGATTTAGAATAACGCTCGCCCTGAGCCAGTGGTCGCACTTATATAGCAACTGACGGCGAACTCGTCGTTAAGTAAAACGTCTTGAACACGAAATTTCAAAATGACTTCACAAATGTGAGTTGTGATTGAAAAACTCCTTGATATGATGATTTTGCACGCTCCGTTTCCATATTTTGGATTTTACAAGGCGATCAGGGATGAGACAAGGTTCAGCATATATTTTTAAAAGATAGAGCACAAAAAATGGAACATGCACAATAAAACACACATTTGCAAACATTTTGAATTTCGTGTTCAAAATTCGTCGCAATGACTTTGAGCGCTTGTGGGTAATTCTATCGCAAGTGTCTTGTCTCACCTTAATTTCTTCATTTTTAGTCGTCCACTGGAAGGCATATTTCACCAGATTATAATGTCACCGGAAGCTCCAGAATGGTGGAATCAGGGCACGGATAATCTGCTGCTGCTACAGAGTCTCGCACTCAGCTCGTTCAGTGCCCTTGTTGTAGTACGTCCAGGGGCGCTTTTGTTTTGGAGCTTTGACGAGTCATTGGAAAAAGGAGTCCGATGTCCTCAGCTGAAGAAAAAAGAAAATGATTGGGCTGTCGTTAGCGTAGCCCCAAATCCGGGCAGCTACTCAAAGGCAGTTAACCTGCTACAAAAAAGGGATCGAATCTTTGACATTCCATTTATCCTTGAGAACATCGCTCTTGGAAGTGCTGCACCTGATTTTGCTGAGGCTATTGATGGTGTGGCGGTTTCATGGTCGGATTTAGCATACTATAATGGGTTAGCTAGTCTCAATTCACCCCGTTGTTTCTCTCAGGAAATTCTCACTAGTTAATTTTTTGTTTCATGAATCAGATTGGAAATACCATTGCTTTTTTTGGAATTGGATGAGATGCGCAGCCTTCAAGTTGGTTGCGAGCTAGAAATCAGCGGCTTCTGGCAAACAGTTAGAACAAACTGAAATTTTAAATTATCCAAATCCGAATGTTTGATTCAAATTGATTACAATATTTAAATTTGCAGACTTTGTATCCAGAAATACTGGCTTTGCTCAAGTCAAACAGAGAGACGTTCAAGTGGAGTGAGATTGCTAAAAACGCAGAAAGGGAGCTACAGAAGAATTGGGTAGCAGTTGTGGGGATGTCGTGCAGACTTCCTGGCGCCAATTCTGTAGACGAATACTGGGAGCTTTTAGCGTCTGGGCGGAACACAGCCAGCGTCGCTCCTTCAAATCGACTTGGAAAATGTGAGCTGACGAAGGAAATGAGAGGAAACTTTCTCAAATGTCCGATTGACGAGTTTGATGGAGAGTTTTTTGAAATCCCACCAAGCACGGTGGCTATCACGGATCCACAAGCACGACTTCTGCTTGAGGTCTCCTGGGAAGCGTTTGAGGATGCTGGGCTCAACCCACAAAAGCTGAGGGCGGCTCCCGTAGGCGTCTTCTACGGGAGTTGGAGTCAGGAGTACAAAGACATGCTCAACTTGGATCAAAGAGCGGATCGTGATTTCGCAAAGAAGTACGCAGGGAATGGGTTTAGCAGTACAGCTTCGAAGCTCTCATTTTTCTATGGGTTTACAGGCCTCAACATCGCTACCGAGACTGCTTGCTGCTCCTCAATGACGGCTGTCCAACTCGCTTGCGAAAACCTACAAAATGGGAATTGCCCTCTGGCCCTGGCAGCTGGTGCCAATGTAATTCTTCAGATGGATCAACAGCAAAAAGGTGCTTTGGGCAAACGGATGGAGTTGTAGGTCGTTTGACTCTGAACGCCGTGGCTATGGGCGAGCAGAGGGAGTAGGGGTTTTGGTTCTCAAGCGCTACTCCGACGCGCTGCGAGATGGAAACAAAATTCATGGTATTATTCTCGGCTCGGGGACCTCTCAAGAAGGACTGAGCCCCAGTTTTGGAACGCCCACTGTAGAAAACGAAGTGAGAACAATGAGAGCCGCCCTCTTTTCAGCTAAAGTCCACCCAGCCGATGTGGACTATGTGGAGGCTCACGCTACTGGAACTGCGGTTGGGGATCCGATTGAAGCTGAAGCTATTGTGAAGGCGTACTCCTGTGGAACATCTCAACGCACAACTCAGCTTCTTGTTGGCTCAGTGAAGACAAACATTGGGCATGCTGAGTCTTGCTCCGGAATCGCGTCAATTATCAAGGTTCTCCTTGCCTTGAAACATGAAACAATTCCAGCTCACATTAATGTCAAGAAGATCAACCCGAAAGTGAATTTCAGTCACATTCCAGGCAAGCTCGCGTTGGAAACTGAGGAGTGGAAAAGGTCACCAGAAAGACGACGAATAGCTGGAGTTTCCAACTTTGGGATTAGTGGAACGGATGCTCACATGATTCTCCAAGAGCCACCCATAGAACCCCAATTTCCCTCGTTGAGAAAAACAGGAGAGCTTCCTGCTCATTATATTTTGACGCTGAGTGCCAAGTCCAGCTCGGCTCTGAAACAGCTCGCTGAAAGCTACCAGAAGTTGCTGGTGAAAGGGAGCGACACGTTGTCTGATATAACCTACACTGCAAATACAGGCAGGGCTCACCTCCGTCCCTTTAGGACAGCCTTTGTGACTTCAACTAAAGACGAGCTTGTTCGCCAACTCAACAATTCAATTTTCTCCCTAGAAAGCCATGAACAAAAGCGGAATGTTTGCTTTATTTGTCGAGATGCTGTTAATGAACGAGATTTAGAGCATTACAAAGCTGTCTACTTCCTTTTTCCTGCTTTCCAAATTAGCATGCACGTTTGCAACGCTATTTGTAAAGAAACAACTGGCTTTTCTCCGCTATCTTACTTGAGCACATCATCATCATCATTTTCATCATCCACCTTGGAGAGAAAGCACTGGCAAATGTTCACTTTCTCCGTTAGCTACTCGCTTTACAAGCTGTGGGAATCTTGGGGCGTCAAGGCGACCACCGTGCTCGGTCTCAATTTTGGAGAACTGGCTGGAGCCACAATCTCAGGCGAGTTGGAACTTGTGCAAAGCTTCCAACTAATTATGAATGGAGATCCAAAATTTGCTGAAAAGAGGAAGAAAATCGGACAAAAAGCTGACAGTAGCTACATCTCAGCGCAGAAAGGGAGAGAAAGTTTGAGCTTGGAGCATTGGAAAGAAATATGCTGTCAGAAAAGCGACAGTGGAGCTGAATTCGCTTCCACCTTGCTCGAAGAAATTATCTCAACTTATGACTGTGACATCTTTATCGAGCTGAATCTCACGGGAAAAGAGTTTGGAGGAGATGGCCAAATGGGGCTGTACTTACCAGAAAAGGGGACGGTTGGACTCCCATGTTTATTTTCTTCTCTGGCGACTCTCTACACAGCTGGCTACCCAGTTGATTGGGACGGTTTCTATGCCCACCAAGCTAGCAAAAGGGTGTCCCTTCCGCACTACCCATTTCAGAGGAAATCAGTTTGGTTCAAGAGGGGAGAACGAGCTGCAGAATCAGGTACCCAAACAATAGCTCCACAATTGTGGACCAACAGGCTTCACCCTTTGCTCGGCAGCTACATTCCCTCAACGACTGATGGCAATTCCCTCGCCCACTCGTTTCAAAATGAGTTGACTCCCCAACAGCAGCTAGCCTACTTATCCGATCACGTGATTGGTAGCGAGTTCATATTTCCGGCCGCTGGTTACCTAGAGCTGCTCCTTGCTGCTGGGGCTTTCCAAGGTGCAAACACTCAAGGCTTGCCCTACACCATAGACAACTTCCAGGTCCATCAACCCCTTCATTTGGCTTCAAATTTAAGTAAAGTCTTAAAAACTAATATGAACCTGAAACCAGCAAGTTGGAACATAGTCGTGGAGACCAGTACAGAAAAAGGCGAGTGGAAACGTTGCGCTTCTGGTGACTTTAATTTTGAACAAGCGAAACGAGAAGCTCCACAAACAATTAAGCAACTGAAGGGTCGTTTAGTTGCAAAGGAATCTGGAGCCTCAGAATTTTACAAAAAACTGTCAGAAGATGAATTAAATTATGGGGAAGAATTTAAATCTCTTGAAAACATATATGAATCCGAGTCGAATGACGAGATTTTGGCGGAAGTGGCTATTCCTTCAGATGCAGTCCACTACGTATGTCATCCTCTGCTGGCTGACGCCATGATTCAGTGCTTCCTGTTTCAAAGTCGGAGGGAGCAAACAACACTCCGTGTTCCCGTGGCAATCTCCAAGTTTGTCTGTTATCGACGTCTGAGCCCAGCAGAGTGCTCTCGGCCTTCGGCTGCCTGCTATCTTTACTTGAATGAAATAGCGAAGAGCGTGCTCCTCTTGGATTCTGATGGACTTTCGATTGCTGAAATGACTGAGCCCGAGTTCAAAGCTACCACCGTTGGCTCTGTCTTGGCAGCTGCTGGCTGCGCCTCTGACAATTGGAGAGACGGAGAACTGGAGCTTTGGGAAGAGCACTGGAAACCAGCAACCAAATACCAAACGGAAGGCTCTATAATAAATTCCTGCGATTTTACTCAATGTTCCCGATTTGCTGAGCTCCTCAGGAGTTTGGAGCAGCGTAATCGCTTCACAACCAGGGAGGCGGATGTATTCAAACGAGTTGAAAGGTTGGCCGAACTCTTTGTCTTCAGAGCTTTTCATGAGCTCGGTTGGCAGCCAAAACTGGGTGAAAGTTTTTTTGTCTCTGAACTTGCAGCGGAGTTTCAGATCGCCCCAAACTTCTCCAAAGCGTTTAGCCACTTCCTTAACTATTTTGAGAAAGGTGGGGTCCTCCAGATTGTGGGGCAAGGTGAGACAACAATTTGTAAGGTAATCGCGGTTCCGGAAAATCTGGAAATTGTTGAAAATTCAATTGCTCAACTGTCGCAAAGTTTAGCAAGCTACGAACCAATACAGAGTTTGATCGCTTGTGCATCCGTCATTGCTCCAGTACTCCAGGGAAAAGTAAAAGGTCAACAAATCCTTTTTGACTCTGGGGAGGGAGGAGTAGCCCCTGCAGAACTAATTTACAAGGGCAGCGTTCTCTTCAAAAAAGCGGCGAGAACCGGACCCAAAGTTTTCTTTGAGATTACCGCCCAACTTTGGCACATCGAGGAGGATTTGGGACGAAGAAGGAAGTTAAGAATTTTGGAAGTCGGTGGAGGAACTGGGGTACTTTATAATCATTTTACAGTTTATTTGATTGGTTGTTTTTTGTTAAAACTAATTTCATTTTAACATTGTTAAATAGGTATTTACCAGCGAAGCGATTCCCTTGCTGGAAGAGGAAGGGATTGAGTACAGCTATCATTTTACGGATCTGTCATCCCACTTTTTGAAAAAGGCGGAGAGCCGTTTTCCCCACCTCATTTACAAAACGTTGGACCTCGAGCGAGATCCTTTAGAACAGGGCTTTCCACCTGGTTATTTCGATATTGTGGTGGGACTGGATGTACTCCATGCCACCAAAAACCTGAGAAAGAGTATGGGACACTTGAGAAACCTATTGAAAAACGGAGGTCACCTTCTCCTTGGAGAAACTAATCAACCCGTAAAAGAAATCGATGTGTCGTTTGGGATTTTGGACGGTTACTGGCACTTTGAAGACCGCGACATTCGTCCCTCTCACTGCACCATGTCGGCAGAGCGGTGGCTAGATTTACTGCAAGAAAGTGGGTTCAGAGGACCAAGCTCACGGGTTCTTTTGGCAAGTAACCAGATGTGCGTCGTGGTTGGGACGCGTAGTAATTATTTTCAAGAGGTGAAAAGCGTCAATGAGCTCAAAACCTGGTTGCTACTTCATGACATGGATGAAAAGGAAGAAGGATGGGTGGACACTCTTACAAAGAAAATGTCAGGGTTGGGTCGCAATCTCATTTTCCACTCCGATAACATGGATAATCTGGAAGGGATTTTATGCTGTTTTCAAGGAGCAGCTAATTTGGCATCAAATAACTGTCGAAGTATCCTTGAACCTTTGCTCCTCGCTTCTAAATGGATGATTGCGAAGAAGAGCGTGCCAAGGCTGATCGTAGCCACTTTCGGACTATGGAAAGAATGTGAGAGTGAAAGCAACCCATCCTCAGCAACACTCTGGGGCTTTGTGAGAAGCGCCCGAATGGAACTCCCTTGGCTCTCAACTAAACTGGTAGACTTGGACCCTGATATTGAGCTGGAGTTGATGATTGAATCCCTCCTTCAGAAATGTGGATGGGCGATGATGAAACGGAGGCGGTGTATCGTGAGGTGTCCGCTACACAAGGAGACTAACATCAGGGACAAGTCCAGAAACCAAAAACCTGCTGCCCATCCCCAATAATTCTAAAGACTACACCATTCAGCTTCCTTCCTCAAACTTGATCCAAGATCTGTTCTACATCCCCAAAACAACGGAAACGCCAGCTGCTAACCAAGTAATTGTTGAGGTGAGAGTGGTGGCTTTAAATTTTTATGATGTGTTCAGCGTCCTCAAGCCGAGTGAGAGATTCAAAGATTTAACTACAATCGGCTTGGACTTTTCTGGAGTTGTGAGCTCAATCGGAAGTGAGGTGAAAAAGCTGAAGGTTGGCACACCCGTTTTTGGACTCAGTTTTGACAAGACGGCCATTTCCGGCTACATTTCTATCTCTACTCAAAACCTGTGTGAGGTTCCAGTTGGGCTCAGCTTTGCGGAGGCGGCCACCCTCCCAGTTGCCCTTTCTCACGGCTTGGCACTGCCTCGTGAATGTCGCTCACGCTTGCTCAGGTCAAACCATTTTGATTCACGCGGCTTCAGGCGGAGTTGGTCTGTTGGCGATTCAAATTGCGAAGCATTTGGGTCAGAATATTATAGCCACAGCCGGAAGTCAGAGAAAGAGAAACTTCCTACGAAATCTGGGCATTCCTCACCTGTACAACTCAAGAACATTGGAATTTGGGCGAAAAATCATGGAAATAACGAATGGCCAAGGAGTTGACATCGTTCTCAACTGCTTGACAGGGCCTGGCTTCAAGGAAGCGTCGTTGGAAGTTTGTAAAATTGGAGGTCACTTTGTGGAAATCAGCAAGCTCGACATTTGGGAGGAACGTGAAGTTCAAGAGAGAAAACCTGGAGTGCACTACGCCATTGTAGATGTATCAGTTGCAGAGCCAAGTCTGCAAACGGAGTCGCTCGCACATTTATCAAAGCTCCTTGCGGATGGCTCTCTGAAGCCGGTTCCATACAGGAGATTTACAGCGTCAAGAATCGTGAGCGCGCTCAAGTTTCTCCAGAATGCGAAACATATTGGAAAAGTTGTCGTGGAAATGCCAACGTTTGACATGGAGCGAAATCAATTCAAATATGAGTTGTTTAATGAGCGAAGTACTTACCTCATAACTGGTGGGAAAGGTGCGATTGGCTTAGCTATCGCGGAATGGATGGTCTCCAAAGGTGCTAAATATCTTGTCTTGTTGGGACGAAACCACCAAATGAGAAAGCTCTGCAGCTCATTCAAAAGCTGGAGGAAGAAGCTGAAGCAAAAGTGTTAAGCATGGAAGCAGACGTTGCTGATTACGATCAGATGAAAAAAGTTCTTGAAGACATTGAAGGGAACGCTGATTTACCTCCGCTCCGGGGGATCCACCATTGCGCCGGTGTGCTCTCAGATGACATAGTTGTCAACCAAGACTGGGCCAGTTTTGACTTCTCCCTCAACCCCAAGGTTAAGGGTTCCTACAACCTACATTTGCTCACGCACCAAAGCCCTTTCGAATTTTTCGTCGTCCATTCCTCACTGACTTGTGTCACCGGAAATCCCGGACAAAGTAACCACTCCTCTGGCTGTTTGTACACGGAGGCGTTGATGGAAAGTAGGGTTAGAAACGGGCTTCCAGCCATGTCCATTAGCTGGGGCCAGTGGGAGGCTGGTCTTGCTCAAAACCGGGAGCTGGAGCTCGCCACCCCTTTCACGATACCTCAAGGGATCGCTGCTCTCGAGGCATTTTTCTTGGAAAATAGGGCTGCAGGTGGAGCGGGATATCTTAAGTTGAAAAAAAGTCTGCAGCATTTTTCCACCCTACGAAAAAACATTACTGGAAAGTGTTGTTCTCCAACTTGATGCACCTGTACAGCATGGAGAGGACGAGGAAGTGAAAGCGAACCTACACGAGCTCTACACAAACACAGAAGGTGTTGAGCAGAAGAAGGAGCTGATTAGGAATGTGGTGAAAACGAAGCTGTTGCGACATTAGGGCTCTCCCTCCAAACGATTCCAGAGAACGTCAACTTCGCCCAGCTGGGACTCGACTCTCTGCTCAGCATTGAGTTTTACA
>LJIJ01001019.1:0-61198 GCA_001718145.1 Orchesella cincta
CACTTATTTTTACACACGTAAAGCAAGTGAGAAATAAAAGGTTGGAGTTTTATAAAGGGGGAAAGAGTTTAAGGCTAGTTTTGGAAGTAAATGAGCTACAAAGGTAGGAAGAGTGACAGTATACACTGGATAAATAAAGTTTTTGAGAAGGAAAAAGTACTGCGTCCAAAATAAATGGCAAGCAAGGTAATATGGATGGGACGTCTGGAGAAAGAAAGGATTGGCCATAAAAAATTCGTTGTGATTAGGAATGAGGAGTGGAAAAATAGGGCAGGTGTGCTGTTCGCTTTTTCTCCGTTGTATGTATGTTTAACCATATATGTACAGAAGGGGGCGAAAAAGGACATGTGCTGCTTCCGGACTGATTCATGAGCTTTTGTAACAAGCTTTTAGGCCTTTTGCTTTTTGCAAATGACGTGTATTAAGCTTATTGTTAAAGAATTTTTAAAGCAACGTTCTCCACAGGATCACTATAGTTTTGTCTCAATATGCTTTCATGCATATATTATTCTTAGCGTGACTACAGGCGATTGCGCTGATTTTGTTTCTTTTGAAATGGTGGCAGAAGTCTGTTAGCTATAAAATTGGAATGAGCAGCAGTAATGAACGGAAGCTGAAGGGTCAGACATGAAGAGTTGTTAAACAAGTATGATATTTTATTCAATGTGCTCTACATATGGACTTCCTTAAATCTGGTAAATAAGGTTGCGTAATAAGACGAATTTGTATGAGAAAAAAACGGCTCAACTTTGCGGGCGGCTTTAGTCTCAAGTTTTCTTGCGCTTCAATTCTTGAAGTCGTCCTTTCTAATTTGTTTCGGCAATGATGCAAAGCAGAACTTGCTTGGTTTCGGCAAAGTCTGAGCCTGTCTACAACATACATTAAGTTTGAATTTCTGAAACGTTCGGCAATTAGTTAACCTTAATAAACTTAGGTTGACACAGAAATGTAAATACTAGCAACTTGATGACGTTTAGCATGTATCCTTAAAAATGGCTTGAGAAAGCCCATGTATCTAGAAATACTATGCTCATGGCAGGATCGGTGTCACGTATTATATTATGATTGATGGTGGCACCAATAATTTGGCCGTTCATATCTTAAGTAGTCAGATCGGTTAAAAAAGTGCAAAGTGTTTGAGGTGTTTTTGTCGTAGAGCCCAAGAGACCAGACGGATCATGAGGGACGGACACAACAAAACAATAAACTAGTAAATAAGTTGCTAGTTAATTCGTGAAATATATATAAGCAGGTTCACATAAGAAGCCTAGACTTCTTACGCATGAACTTCTTTATTCAACCAAAATGTTTTACGCACGTAGTTTTAAAAGTTTTGACAATGGCTGTCATACATAACGACTTTGCCCAACCTATTCTTGATTGGCTCATATTTACTCTTCTTCAACAAACGCAAATTTCGCGTGTTTTCGCAACATAGCAAAAGAAGGCTACCTGCACGGAAGTAAGCAAATTTGTATGAACGCATTGATGCCTATTTGCATTCAAACTTTTCTTTTGACTATATAATGATAGTTCGCTGCACAGACCATAATAGAAGTTAATGCTTGCTTATGTAGGCAGGGTGTCTAGGTGAGAATGAAATTAGAAAGCAAGCCAGTTTTCGCAACTTATTCTTGTTTCAATGGTAATGTTTTTGTCGAGGTTGCGTGATGTTTATAGGTACCCATTTCAGCTATAAATATATCACAGTATAAAATATATTAGCAACTTTATGTTTCATAAGCTTTTACAGTTAAATATGGTTTCGAAAGACGCGTTGAAAATATAAGATGTACATAAAATACTTGATTATGTTCAATCTCAGCATATCTGAGCCACTTAAGTATTTTTGTAATAGAAACATTATTAATATTGCATCAATACGCGTTGTACCAAAAAAATACACACTTTTGAAAGGGCACTTGTAACCACAGGCTAGCAGCGTGTTTATTTGGGGCACATTTGTACCATCAGCTGGTCAATAGTCGATGCTGACTTCTTCATATTATCTGATTCAATACGATAACTGAAAAAAAAGAGAACGGAAAACGTAAAACATCCTACATTTTCGGCTCTGTGATGTAGCGTGTTGAGAGGTAAGCTTTTTCCAGTTTAACACACAGAAAAGCTCTACTTTGAATCATATATGATATAACCAATTTTTCACAATCCATCCAACATCACATTGCTTCAAGGCACAAATAGGAACATTGAAAGTATGTATGCAAGTGTTGGCATTGAGTGAAAGATGAGAGAGAGTATGGTGCTGGACTTAAAAAGGCGAACTGGCACTGGAAATTCCGCTTTTCACGGCCATGGATCTTGCATTGACATAGATTTAAAAGGAATAATGTAATGGTAGGCCATGAAAATTTTCGGAACAAGATTATAAATATAGAACTGATCTCACATTAGCTCCCAAAGAGAAAGTGTAACAAAAAAAGGAAGATGGACACACACGCAAGAGATATATAATATGACTCTTGTATCTAAATCTAAAGACATTTTGCATACATCATGCCAAAAAATTGTCGTTTTGTTTGAAGCGAGATAAAAAAGAGCGACGAGAAAAAAAGTTTTCTCATTGGGATAGGCGCCTAGTAACTTTGTAGCGTTCTGCTTTGAGTGAGTTGAAGAATGAAAAACACGTAACGCCTGCTGAATCGGATACGCGCATTGCATTCCCAGCACTCGCCTGTGTATTGTTAACGGAAAGCCAAAGGGAAGAACATGTAATAACCAATTTGGCACTTGAACAAAGCCTAATCGTCAATCTCAATCTAGAAGGCTCGTCCGCTCAACTTCAGAGGAGAGAGAGGCGCAACGTCAGTGAATTAAAACAGAGAAAGTTTCAACAAGTAGTGGGGAGGGGGGAGTAAGCGAGTAAGATACGCGCAAATCGAATTTTTATAGGAACCGTTTTGTTGTGATAGGGAGGTAAAGTGTAACACAATTCGCGATAAGATCTTATTACAAGAACGCCTCTTAGTACAATTTTTGCTGTTTATCTACAATGTATTATACAGCCTCGCAGTTCATTCGACACTTAGCAGTCTCAGTAAATGTGTTATATTAGCAATAATCATGGATGGTGCACTAATAGAGTTTAGTCTACTCAAGTGCTGGAATTTATTAAGATGCAACTCATCGATACTACAGAGCAACCTCAATGTAGCAAGATTATTCGCCGTCACAGGCACATGGTAGCTTATTCATACGCAAACGTGCCATAATATTAGCTTAGTGGGTTTATCATGCCAGCAGCAGTCCCCTTTTCAAGAGTTTATCAATTAACTCTAATTACAATTATCAATTATCAAATACATTCAATAATCTAGTAACGTAAATCTTAATCACGGCTTATAGCACCTGTCATATCTTGAGCGGCGTATCGTCGTCGGGGTTGAGCGTTGAGCTGGCTCGTCTTTGGCTCGAAGCGTCTTTCGGCGGTCTTGGGCGTTCTGGGACAGGTTGGTTCTTGAATGTCCCAGGTCGTCTCTTCAAGCGAAGACACCCATGGCCTTTGCTCAGATGGAACTGTTTTTTCTTCGGAATTTACGACGACTCCTAGGGTATCCACCTGCATTGATCTTGGAGTCTGTAGGCTTTTCTTGACGATCTCCTGCCAAGTCCTCATGTCGGTGATGCCATAAACGTTCCATTGCGTGGAGCAATTCTTCTTTTCCTTGGCGGACCGTGACGTTGGTCCCACTTCGTCTTGTTCCTTGTCTTCTGCTTCCTCTTCCCCGAAGATCCTTGCTGCGTCCACAGTGCTTCGGATGAGGGCGTCAGATGGTTTTATGCGGTAGCAGTTTCCGAATTTTCTTGCGCCATTAGCAGCTCAGCTGGGTTGTATCCATTCTGCAACGGCGTCGTCGCGTACTCCATCAAGGCTTTGTGGGGTGCTTGCGATCTCTTGAATAACAGCTTTAACAACTCTTCACTGCTAGCCTCTGGCCTATTCGCGATTACTCTGGCGGAAATTTGGGCTGAGAAGTTGTATGTTGGAAGTCCATGAATAATCTGCAATTTCTTGAATTCTCGAGGATGCCCCAGGATGCAATTACGCGTCCGCGATCTCCAAACTGCGGTTACCATGTCACACTGAATGACGAGTCTTCCGGACTTCCCAATGACGTGGCAGAATAATCGATCTTGCAACATGTAAACGACGCCAGCTGTCAAATGCATCAGCCTGTACAACTTCAGGATATTGTTGAATAATAGTCCACCACGGAACAGATACCAATGTCTTCAATGGTAATAGAAACAGGTCCATTCAATCTTGCTGCCAGGGTCGCGTACTGGAAAGTCGGTGAGATTCAGCGGTTCGTGCCGGTGTGATGAACTGCATTTGAAATGCATACATGGCATTTTTCTTAATGATATCCTTCATCTGAGCGTTGAAATGCTGGCCACAGATTGTTTCTCGGCTTTGCTCTGCACTTGGTGATCCGGAGATGACCAAGTGTGGAATTTTTAAACAGCATATCGCTGATCTCATGGCTGTTGGGATAATGTGGTGCGGCATCCTCCTCAATCAACAAGTTTCCATTTTCGGATGCCCCAAAATAAAATTTTTCATGACCAAATTCCAGTCATCCGTTGGCATGTTGGGTCCAATTTCTTCGTTTTTCTGGCCATACCATTCTGGCTTGTATTCAGTTGTTTTATTAAAACTGAATTTCTTGTTGCGGCTTTTCCATATTCCGTCATGGTCCCGCTCATACTGTCAGCTGAAGACATGAAAGTCATGCATTGATGTGGTGCTAGCGCGCCTTTTTGTCCCGCGCCTTACTTCTCTTCAGGCATCTTCAGTGAAGCAAGAGGTTGCCGGGAGAAGTGCAATCCCGCGCCGGCGATCGAGAATGCCTTTCCTGGAGTATGATAAATTCGAAGAGAATCTCAACCGCATTCTCATGCCGGAAGCGCGCTGGATCCTGGGGGTGGCACATCTAGCTCTTTAGTGAGAATATTGGGACCAAGGGCTTGTGATCAGTCTCAATCATGAACTGTGTTTCCAATCAGGAAGTCGGCAAAACGTCACATGGCCAAGTCAAGGCTAATGCTTCCTTCTCGATCTGAGCATATCGCTTTTCAGCATCCGTCATCGTTCGAGATGCGTAGGCGACATTGGTCTCCATTCCTCCGTCGTCTTGCTCTTTGCTTCAGAACGCTCGCTAGTCAAATGATGACGCGTCGGCGGAGACAGTGGTCTTCTTGCTGACATCATAGCTTGCTAGGATAGGGTGCTGAATTAATGCTTCTTTCAGTCGAGCAAATGCTTTCTTCTGAGCTGGTCCCCAAAGAAAGTCTTGTTCATCACGAAGCAGCTGATTGAGCGGAGCAGCTTCTTCCGACAAATGTGGGAGGAATCTTCCTAAATGGTTCACCAGACCAAGGAATCTTCTTCTCACGTCAGTCACATTTTTCGGTTCGGGCATATTCTTTACTGCCTCGATTTTCTTCGGATCGGGCCGGATACCATCTGCATTCACTATGTGTCCCAGGAATTGACCTCGGTGACTCCAAAGCTGCATTTGGCTTCATTAGGTGTGACTCCGGCTGTTCTTCAATCTTGCTAAAACTTTCCGAAGAATCTTATCATGCTCATTCCAATGTTTTTCTGCAAAGATCAATATGTCATCCAAAATAACATATTACACCATCAATGCCTTGCAGAATAAGGCTCATCGTTTTCCGGAAATATTCTGGGGCTGTGGTGATTCCAAATGGCATTCGACAAAAGCAATAGCGTCCAAATGGAGTGATGAAGGTGGTCAACAGCTGAGAATTTTCATGCAGCTTGTATCTGATGAAATCCACTGTTGCATCCAACTTCGAAAATATTTTTGCTCTTCCCAACTGTCCTAGTGTATGCTCTACAACTGGCATGGGATGAACTTCACGATCCAAACTCTGATTCAACTTGCTAGGTCAACACACAGTCTGATATCTCCATTCGGCTTTCCAGTGATTACTGTGGGCGCGCACCAGTCTGTAGCTTCATCTACTTGCTTGATGATTCCCATCTTCAGTAATTCTGTCAATCTGGTTTCCAATTTGGTCATCAATGGAATTGGAACGCGACGTGGAGTGTGGACTGCAAAGGGACGAGCACCATCCTTCAATTTGATTTCGTATGGATCTCCAATATTCCCAATTCCTTCAAAGAGTTTGGGATATTCACGTTTTGGATCCACAGCTGATTGTCCTTTTCCTCACTCACCACGTTCACACGTTTCACTAGTTCCAAATTTTCACACGCGTAAGCTCAACAATGGCTTGTCCAGTCGGCGAACCACATAAACCATTTCCTTGAATTTCGATGTCCAAATGCTTCATGTTAGCTTCAAACATTCCCACGCAATCCAAATAGTTCATGTCAGCACCACGGAGCCTCCTATCTAGAATAGTTAGCTTCTGTCTTGGCATATTTTTCTTGTACTCATACATGGACAGCACAGTGACTTCAGCACCAGAGTCAAGCTTGAAGTCTACACTTTTCCCATTCACGTTCAGTGTAGCAGTCCATCTCTTTTGACGTGCAGCTTAATCTTCATCCTTCGTCTGTGAGGTGAGAGCAAGCATGAATGCACTTTTCATTTCCGGTTCCGATTTAGCCACTTCCTTTATCTCAGCTGTAGGAGGAGCCTTATCTGTCTTTTTCTTGGTTCGGCAACAGGAAGCATAATGACCAATCCTTCCGCAATTTTTGCAATCTGCATCCTTCGCTGAGCACGGTTTGCCATGTCTGTGGACATATCCACATTTTCCACATCTGTTCTGGGACGAGGTGGAGGGCTGAGATTCCGTCTTCTCTTGAGGTGGTGCAGATTCATTTTTCTTTTTAGGGAACTTTCTCTCGTTGGAGGCTCCCACTCTGTTCAGCTGTGGACTTGGAGGGCGACCTTGGAGCTCATGTTGCTGTTTCTTCACCGCCTCATGGTTTCGAACAGTCATGATGGCTTTCTCCAGGGTCAGCGCGTTGTCCAGTTGGAGTTTCTCTGATAACTTCTTATCGAGCACTCCCACGACGATCCTATCTCGAATCATCTCATCATGCAAGGTCTGGTACTCACAGTACTGGGCCAGCTTGTATAAAGCTGTGATGAAGATCCACTGGCTCCCCTTGTTCCTGCACTCTGGAGTTGAACAGCGCTCGTTCATAAAATCACGTTTCCTTCTGACGATGAAATAATTTTCGAACTGTTTCCAGCACCTTGTCAATTTTCTTTTCGTCCCTGCTGTTGAGAACTTTAGGGTCCTGAAGACATCATCGGACTTATCTCCCATCATGTACATCAGGATTTCAACTTTTTCGGCGTCATTCATGCTTGATCATTTGGCTGACAAGAAGATAACGCTCGAATTGCTTCCTCATCTTGGCCACTCCGTGGGTGTGGAGAAGTTGAACTTTTCTGGAGCTCTGAACTGAAAAGCTGCCATCTTCGAATTTCATCGTGACTTGAATTCGAAGAATGGCAGCTTTTCAGGTTCAAGCTCCAGAAAGATTCAACTTCTCCACACCCACGAGTGGCCAAGATGGAGGAAGCAATTCGAGCGTTATCTTCTTGTCAGCCAAATGACAAGATGAATGACGCCGAACAAGTAGAAATCCTGATGTACATGATGGGAGATAAGGCCGATGATGTCTTCAGGACCCTAAAGTTCTCAACAGCAGGTGACGAAAAGAAAATTGACAAGGTGCTGGAACAGTTCGAAACATATTTCATCGTCAGAAGGAACGTGATTTATGAACGGGCGCTGTTCAACTCCAGAGTGCAGGAACAAGGGGAGCCAGTGGATGACTTCATCACAGCTTTATACAAGCTGGCCCAGTACTGTGAGTACCAGACCTTGCATGATGAGATGATTCGAGATCGGATCGTCGTGGAGTGCTCGATAAGAAGTTATCAGAAAACTGCAACTGGACAACGCCGCTGACCCTGGAGAAAGCCATCATGACTGTTCGAAACCATGAAGCGGTGAAGAAACAGCAACATGATCTCCAAGGACGCCCCTCCAAGTCCAACGCTGAACAGAGTGGGAGCCTCCAACGAGAGAAAGTTCCCTAAAAAGAAAATGAATCTGCACCACCTCATGAGAAGACGGAATCTCAGCCCTCCACCTCGTCCCAGAACAGATGTGGAAAATGTGGATATGTTCACAGAATGGAAAGCCGTGCTCAGCGAAGGTGCAGATTGCAACAATTGCGGAAGGATTGGTCATTATGCTTCCTGTTGCCGAACCAAGAAAAGACTGATAAGCCCCTCCTACAGCTGAGATAAAGGAAGTGGCTAAATCGGAACCGGAAATGAAAAGTGCATTATGCTTGCTCTCACCTCACAGACGAAGGATGAAGACCAAGCTGCACGTCAAAAGAGATGGACGCTACCCTAAACGTGAATGGGAAAAGTGTGGACTTTAAGCTCGACTCTGGTGCTGAAGTCACTGTGCTGTCCATGTATGAGTAAAGAAAATATGCCAACAGAAGCTAACTATTCCAGATAGGAGGCTCCGTGGTGCTGACATGAACTATTTGATTGTGTTGGAATGTTGAAGCTAACATGAAGCATTTGGACATCGAAATTCAAGAAATGGTTTATGTGGTTCGCCGACTGACAAGCCATTGTTGAGCTTGGCGTGTGAAATTTGGAAACTAGTGAAACGTGTGAACGTGTGAGTGAGGAAAAAGGACAATCAGCTGTGGATCCAAAACGTGAATATCCCAAACTCTTTGAAGGAATTGGGAATATTGGAGATCCATACGAAATCAAAATTGAAGGATGGTGCTCGTCCCTTTGCAGTCCACACTCCACGTCGCGTTCCAATTCCATTGATGACCAATTGGAAACCAGATTGACAGAATTACTGAAGATGGGAATCATCAAGCAAGTAGATGAAGCTACAGACTGGTGCGCGCCACAGTAATCACTGGAAAGCGAATGGAGATATCAGACTTTGTGTGACCTCAGCAAGTTGAATCAGAGTCTGGATCGTGAAGTTCATCCCATGCCAGTTGGTAGAGCATACACTAGGACAGTTGGGAAGATCAAAAATATTTTCGAAGTTGGATGCTAACAGCGGATTTCATCAGATCAAGCTGCATGAAAATTCTCACTGTTGACCCCTTCATCACTCCATTTGGACGCTATTGCTTTTTGTCGAATGCCATTTGGAATCACCACAGCCCAGATATTTCCAGAAAACGATGAGTCTTATTCTGCAAGGCATTGATGGTGTAATATGTTATTTGGATGACATATTGATCTTTGCAGAAACACTTGAGGAGCATGATAAGATTCTTCGGAAGTTTTAGCAAGATTGAAGACAGCCGGAGTCACCCTAAATGAAGCCAAATGCAGCTTTGGAGTCACCGAGGTCAATTTCCTGGACACATGTGAATGCAGATGGTATCCGGCCCGATCCGAAGAAAATTGAGGCTGTGAAGAATATGCCGAACCGAAAAATGTGACTGACGGTGAGAAGATTCCTGGGTCTGGTGAACCATTTAGGAAGATTCCTCCCACATTTGTCGAAGAAGCAGCCCCGCTCAATCAGCTGCTTCGTGATGAACAAGACTTTCTTTGGGGACCAGCTCAGAAGAAAGCATTTGCTCGACTGAAAGAAGCATTAATTCCACCCAATCCTAGCAAGCTATGATGTCAGCAAGAAGACCACAGTCTCCGCCGACGCGTCATCATTTGGACTAGGAGCGGTTCTGAAGCAAAGAGCAAGACGACGGAGAATGGAGACCAATCGCCTATGCATCTCGAACGATGACGGATGCTGAAAAGCGATATGCTCAGATGAGAAGGAAGCATTAGCTTTGACTTGGGCATGTGAACGTTTTGCCGACTTCCTGATTGGAAAACAGTTCATGATTGAGACTGATCACAAGCCCTTGGTCCAATATTCTCCACTAAAGAGCTAGATGTGCTCACCCCAGGATCCAGCGCTTCCGGATGAGAATGCTAAGATTCTCCTTCGAGATTTATCATACTCCGGGAAAGGACCTGATCGCGGCGGATGCACTCTCCGGCAACCTTTGGCTTCGACCGAAGATGCTGAAGATGAAGTAGCAGCTGCTGCCCACATAGATGCAGTACTTTCTTGTCTCCCAGTGACTGATGAGCGACTGACGGAGATTTGGAAGGCGCAACAAGAAGATTCAGTTTTGAAGAAAATAACTGAATACAGCCAGAACGGATGGCCAGAAAAGAAGAAATTGGACCCAATATGCACGGAATACTGGAATTTGCGTCATGAAATTGGATCCGAAAATGGACTGTTGATGAGAGGATGCCGCATCATTATCCCAACAGCCATGAGACAGATATGCTGTTGAAAATTCACACTGGTCATCTTGGAATCACCAAGTGCAGAGCAAGAGCTCGAGAAACAATGTGGCCAGGCATTTCAACTCAGATTGAAGATATGATCAAGAAATGCACTGTATGCATTCAAGAGTCATCACACCGCCACGAACGCTGATCCTCACCGACTTCCCAGTCACGACCCTGGCAGAAGATTGGAATGGACCTTTTTTATTACATGAAGAATTGGTATCTGGTGGTGGTGGACTATTATTCAAAATATCCTGAAGTTGTACAACTGAGCAGTTTGACAGCTGGCGTCGTTGTACAATGTTGCAAATCGATTTTTGCACGTCATGGAGTTCCGAGCTCGTCATTAGTGACAATGGTACGCAGTTTGGAGATCCAACCCGTAATTGTCATCCTGGAGCATCAAGGGAGTTCACGAAGTTTGCAGAAGATTATGGATTCCAGCATACAACTTCCAGCCCAAGGTTCCCACAAAGCAATGGAATGGCGGAGGCTGCAGTGAAGATTGTAAAGCTGTTGTTCAAGAAGAATGAAATTCGGACAACTGTACCGATAACCTCTGACGCCCTCATCCCGAAGACTGTGGACAGCAAGGATCTTCTGGGAAGGAGGAAAAGAGAAGACAAGGATACAAGAAGTATGACCAACGTCACGGCACCAAGGAAAAAGAAGAGCTCCAGCCGAATGACGTTGTATGGATCACCGACATGAGGACTTGGGGAAGAGTGTCAAGAAAGCTACTACTCCAAGATCATATGAGGTGGATACCCCTAGAGGTGTAATCCGAAGAACAGATTCCACCTGAGCAAAGGCCATGATGTCCCTTGCCTGAAGACGACGATTTGGACATTCAAGAACCACCGAGCGAAGACCGGAAGTAGTTCGAGAAGCCGAGCCAGTCAACGTCAACCCGACGACGGATACGCCGCTCAGATATGGACGAGTGTATAAGCCCGTGATTAGATTTAGTTACTAATTATTGAAATGTATTTGATTATTGATTAATTGTAATTAGAGTTAATTGATAACTGAAAAGGGGGATGTGCTGGCATGATAAACCATAAAGTAATATTATGGCACGTTGGTATGAATAGCTACCATGTGCCTGTGAGGAATAATCTTGTACCATGAGGTTGCTTGTAGTATGAGAGTTGATCTTAATAAATCCAGACTGAGTAGACTAAACTCTATAGTGCACCATCCACTGATTATTGCTAATATAACAATTACTGAGACTGCTAAAGTGTCGAATGAACTGCGAGGTGTAATACGATGTAGTAACAGCAAAAAATGTACAGAGAGGCGTTCTTGTAATAAGATCTTATCGAATTGTGTTACACTTTACTCCCTATACAACAAAACGGTATAAAAATCGATTTGCGTTCCTTACTCCGCTTTTCCTACTTGTATGAAACTTTCTCTGTTTTAATTCACTACGTGCGTCTCTGAAGTTGAGCGGAGCCCTTCTAGATTTGAGAGTTTTGAGATTAGCTTTTCAAGTGCAAATTGTATTACATGTTTTAGTTGGTTCCGTTACAATACACAGGGCAGTGCGGGAATGCAATGGGTATCCGATCAGCACGTAGTGTTTTTTCAATCTTCAACTCACTCAAAGAGAACGTACAAAGTTATAGGCGCAATTTGAGAAAACTTTTTTTTTTTCTCGCTCTTTTTTATCTCGCTTTCAAACAAAACGACAATTTTTTGATGATGTGCAAAATGTCTTTAGATTTAGAACAAGGTCATATTATTATGCTCTGGTTGTGTGTCCATCCTTCCCTTTTTTTGTTACACTTTCTCTTTGGATGTAATGGAGATCAGTTTATATTTATATCTTGTTCCGAAATTTTATGCTACCATTCCATTATTCCTTTTATCTATTTCAATGGAGATCCATGGGTGAAAATGGAATTTCCAGTGCAGTTCGCTTTGTTAAGTCCACACATTCTCTGTCTCACTTTCACTCAAGCACACTTGCATACATACTTTCAATGTTCTTATTTGTGCCTTGAGCAATGTGATGGTTTGGATGGATTGTGAAAATTGGTATATCATCATATGATCAAAGTAGAGCTTTTCTGTGTGTAAACTGGAAAAAAGCTACCTTCTAAAAGCTACATCACAAAGGAAATGTAGGATGTTTACGTTTTCCTTCTCGTTTTTTCAGTTTCGTATTGAATCAGAATATGAAGAAGTCAGCATCGACTATTGACATGCTGATGGTACAAATGTGCCCCAAATAAACACGTGTAGCCTGTGGTACAAGTGCC
Organism: Orchesella cincta; assembly: GCA_001718145.1. Taxonomy (NCBI): domain Eukaryota; kingdom Metazoa; phylum Arthropoda; class Collembola; order Entomobryomorpha; family Orchesellidae; genus Orchesella; species Orchesella cincta. Next base: position 12,620 of record LJIJ01001019.1, read on the forward strand.
TTCAAAAGTGTGTATTTTTTTGGTACAACGCGTATTATGCAATATTAATAATGTATTCTATTACAGAATGTTAGTGGCTCAGATATGCTGAGATGAAATAAATCAATATTTTATGTACATCTTTATATTTTCAACGGTTCATTCAAATCCATATTTAATATAAAAGCTTATGAAATATAAAAGTTGTAATATGTTTTATACTGTTGATATATTTATGTGAAATGGGTACCTAAAATCACGCAACCTCGACAAAACATTCCATTGAAACAAGAATATATTTGCGAAAACTGGTTGTTTTCTTTCATTCTCACCTAGACACGCGCTACATAAACAACATTACTTTATTATGTCTTGGCAGGAAGTATCATTATTAGTCAAAAGAAAGTTTGAAATGAAATAGAATAATGCGTTCATACAAATTTGCTTACCCGTGCAGGTAGCTTCTTTTTGTATGTTGCGAAATGCGAAATTTGGTTTGTGAAGGGAGTAAATAATAGCAACAAGAATAGGTTGAAGGTCGGTTATGTTATGACAGCATTTCAAAACTTTAAAACTAGTGCGTAAACATTTTGGTGAATAAAGAAGTTCCTGGTAAGAAGTCTAGCTTCTTTGTTGAACTGTTATATTATTTTCACCGAATTTAACTAGCAACTTATTGCTAGTTTATTGTTTTGTTGTGTCCGTCCCTCATATCCGTCGGTCTCTTTGGGTCTACGACAACACTCAAACGCTTTGACTTTTTTAACCGATCGATAGCTAAGATATGGCCAAATTATTGGATGCAATAATCATAATATAATATGTGACACCGATGTGCCATGAGATTAGTTTCTAGATACATGGGTTTTCAACCATTTTTAAGGATACATGCTAAAGGTCATCAAAGTTGCTAGTAGTTTACATTTCTGTGTCAATAAGTTTATTAAGGTTAACAATGCCGAACGTTTCAGAAAGTTCAAACTTAATGTTGTTGTAGACAGCCTCAGACTTTGCCGAAACCAAGCAAGTTTGCTTTGCATTCATTGCCGAACAAATTAGAAGGACGACTTCAAGAATTGAAGGAAGAAAACTTGAACTAAAGCGAAGTTGATCCGTTTTTCTCATACAAATTCGTCTTATTACGCAACCTTATTTTACCAATTAGGAAGTCCATATGTAGAGCACATTGAATAAATATCATACTTGTTACAACTTTCATGTCTGACCTTCAGTTCCGGTTCATTACTGCTCATTCCTAATTTTATAGCTAACAGACTTCTGCACATTTCAAAAGAAACAAAATCAGCGCAATGTGTACGCATGAATATATATGCATGAAAGCATATTGAGACAAACTATATGATTGTGGAGAAGTTGTTTAAAATATTCTTTACAATAAGCTTAATAAGTCATTTGCAAAAGCAAAGGGCTAAAAGTGTTAAAAAGCTATAGAATCATCGAAATGAATTTCCTTTTCGTCCCCTATGTACATATGTGTTAAACATACATTGTACAACGGGAAGAAAAAGGCAACAGCACACCTGCTATTTTTCACTCCTCTTCCAATCACAACATTTTTATGGCCAATCCTTTCTTTCTTCAGACGTCCCATTTCCTATACCTTGCTTCCATTTTATTTGTGACTTCAGTACTTTTTCCTTCTCAAAAACTTATTTTCCAGTGTATACTGTCACTGAGTGACAGTCACTCTCCTGATTTGTATCTCATTTTACTTCCAAACTAGCCTTAAACTCTTTCCCCTTTTATAAAAACTCCAACCTTTTTTTTCTCACTTGCTTTTACTGTGTAAAAATAAGTGGTTCTCAAATGGAACTCTTCCACAGAAACAAACGTGCGAGGGTACAGTATATACGATTCATGTATTCACTTGTAACTTGTAAGACAAGTGGAAAATAGCTTCCAACTACCAATATTCTTTCCTTTGCTTAAAAAATAGTAACTTTTTTTTATAAAAGAAAGGGCACAAAATATTTTTTAGAAACTTTTCCTATATTTCTATATAAAGTTTTTCATTCTTAAAGAGTTTACATATTATGCGTCTTTTACACACCTACCAAAGTCACATGAAGTACAAAATGGTTGAAGAAGCAAAAAGAAAAAATCTTTCAGGGTTCACTTGACATGTTGTCATGAATAGTAATCACCTGATAAATATCTAACACAGAGTGAATAGTGTGCTTATGTACCTTGCCATTCTATTTACTATTGGGTTCATCGGTTTGGTCTATGTCCCTAGACACGTCTGCTATGTCCTTGCTTTCCATATAGAACCCTCTTTGGAAATATGAAAGATAACTTTGAAATCAAGAAAAATACGTGATAAACTGTTCGGATCAACACGCCCATTTCATCTTATGATCGTACTTGATTAGCCTTCAAAGATCTATAACTACGTGAACTAATGTGTCATACACATTGCTGTTGTACATCGTTCATATATATGGAACGAATGAATGCGTGAGCACCATTGAATGAGAAAATGTCAAAAGTCACGTCAGAATATGAGTCTCTCACTCATTGTCAGTCATTGAGTTACCTACTCACAAAGGGAAATCTCATTTGTTCCCTGTTCTAAACCATCATCTCATCATCAATCTGAACTTGAGGAAACATGCTGGGGTGAATATACTAGTCGTGCTCAAAAGAAAAATCATTTATTTGTTATTTAACATTGAAAAATAGTAGGTCTGCAATATGAGGAATGGTGCCCTGTTTTAATAAATGGAGTAATTTGACTGGCCTACTTGCTGAGAAATAAAACTTGTTCATGCCTTAACCTTAAAAAGAATAATGTAGTTACTCCACAATTCGTCTTTTATATCTCATTACCAGAAAATGGTCTATAGAATCTACGATATTACTAGGATTGTCTCGAGAAGTTAACGCCATATGGTGTTAAATTATGCGGGACCGAGACAGAAAAATTGATAAAATTTTGAAGATTGGAGACTGGTAATAAAGTTGACCTACATTTCATTTTCAGTTCGAACAGTTAACGTGATTAAAGCTGCGAATGTTGTTAGTTGGTAATTTTGTAGGCTGAAAAACATGGCCATAATGGGTAGCCAACAAACCAACTGACTGACATACAGATATAATAGTCCCGGTAAATATAGACACAGCAGTGCTCATCGTTCTCCTCGTTAATCAATAAGAGGTGCGACAAACATCATATTATGAAACTGTCGTTATTTGTCTTAACAAGCACGCACGTTATCAACATTTACCGAAATTTGCTTATAGTGATTAAAACTAAATAAGATTATGGAATACCAAATTTTCAAGGAAATTGTAATATTGTTTTCAACTTTTCATTGGGACAATTTTTAATTAAAATACCAATTGAAAAGATAACGAAAAGCTATTGCAAACTACAAACATACTTGCTAGTAGAAAAGTCTTTGGAATCAGTTAGCCATGCTCTGTTGTTTGTTTGCATAAGGTCATTCCGACTTCTTGTTTCTCAATAGCATTAGAATAGGGCATTTAAGATAACATCTCATCGTCGTTCGTTTGGACCTTTTATGACAAACACAGTCAATCAAACATGCGTTCATAAGTTAACATTCTAGGAACTGGCATGTGCTAAACAAACAGAAATTTTCATACAGATGGAGTAGGAAATGGAAGACTTCTACATATATTGTCATATCAGTTGCTTATTGCTGATGTTGTCAGATTAGTGTTTGGTCAATGTCCTGTTGTTCTTTGCAATTGGAATTGATGGCTTCGTTTCTTGTATATGACGACAGGAGTGGATTAATTTTTAAAATGTAAGCGTCGGGGGAAAGTAACACGCACTGATCATGAGATACAGATTGAAGCTTTTATAATGGCTTACTCGGCTATTCTCTCAAACGTTTCCATTCATACTATTTAGTAATAATTATTCACATACGCTAACTGATGTTCACCAATGTAATTATTTTTTCAATATCAGCCAGTACTTTTAATGCCCGTGTGGCTTCTGTCATCTGTCAACTGTCATCCCCAAGATAAGACCAAACTTGCGGTATTACTATTCTAAAAATCAATTCTCGTGGGATCTTAATGTTTATTTAATCCGTTGTATATGCCAAGTTACGCTCTATAACATGGCATATAAATTCTACAAAAAAGAATGGTGTGGAAGTGAGTTTCCACCATCTCAGCCAATATAATGCATGCAGATTCCATTAGCATCTCATCTGTTTCAGGTGGTACTGTATCCTTACGGAAAAAAGGGACATGAGAAAAAACCCAAAGTAACACTCTCCAATGCAAATTGAGTGTATTTATGCATGCATGAATTGAATCTAACATGGGAAAATCACAGAGTATGAAGATAGCTTTTTCAAGCCCTCTACAAGGCGTTTTCCCGGCTGGTAAAAATTTCTAAACATGTACAAGTACTGTGAAAGAGAGACATCGTTAAAATTCCTTTAGATAAAAACACAACCGAAAAACTTTTTTTAGGAAACCCTCAGATACATGTATTTTTCTACGTTATGGAGGATAAACGTATAACATAGCTTGGTAGTAAGGAACAAGCTAATGAAAAAATAAAACATCAGACAAAAACCAAGGCTTTATGCTCGGCGTGTGTATTTTGTATTAAGAGAGAGAAAATAGAAAGCCGAATCTTTACAGACTACATAAGTAAACATGAGTACGAGTGCGTATTTATTTTATTTTTATATGAAAACTGGGTTAAGGCAAACCTCCACTCAACATTGGACTTTGAAGTCTTATCCTTTTTCTTCCACGAACTTCCAAGCTGTTCCTCTAAAGAGGATTTCCGCAACTACCTGTGGCGAACAAGAAAAATGAATATGCTAATCCACGCGAATTTTTCTATTTTCCCTCGTCTTCCTATGTTTTTTTCACGGTGTTACCCTGTAGAATATTATTTGCTTAACTTATTTCACTATATATAATCCACAATCAGAAAACGTATACGAGCATTGTATCCGGTATTTAGTTCATTGTATACTCATAATAGCCATAATATATAGCTTATAGTGCTTTGCTATTGCTGTTATCATAAACTTACTACGGGAGTAAAATTCATGAAACTAATAAATGTTAATTTTGTTTGTACATTTTCAGGTAAGTGGACTTCCCTTTATTGCTGACATTACTTTCCTGTAGAAATGTGGCTAATCGGGGCAACAGTTGTTCCATTTACTGATAAGAAGATTTATTATTCATAAATTATTTAAAAATTTGTTCAGTAAGCTTATGGTTTCACCATTTTATTGACAACTGCTATTTTGTTTTTTATTATGATAGTTTATTTTGCATTAAGTTTTATTGTGTTTTTGTGCAACGTTTCTTTCACACCTTTGTGAAAGGACGGACATGACGATTAACTACATTATTGCAGTTGCATACAAAGACATTTCAATGTGCTTTATTGTTTTGTTTGGCATACTGGCGAAATCTACAATTGTTGTATGTAGGTCGAGGCTTCTTGTGGGTGTTTTGTCAATCATTTCAAAAACTGTGATTCCAGATCGAATCATTGTGCATACGTAGGTATAAGCGAATGGAAGTGCAGCTTCTCGTTGCGGCTTCTCGTAAAATATTTATTCCATTCAACTTCACGTATAGCAGTCAGCACGGCAGCAGTAGAAATTGATGTGCTTTTTCAAATTCGCTCATCGTAAACACTTCAGGTTTCAAACTTTATATTCGATTTTGTTATTATCTCAACAAAACCTCTACATACACTATGTCACAAGTTTTTCGTTTACCAAAAGCAGTCATGTGGTCATGTAATATGCAACTGACTGCATCTAGTAAAAAAATCCCATTACATTTTTTGTTTTAACCTATGTCGGGTTCGTCCAGAAGTCTAATAGTAAAAATACTATGGGGGTAGCAAACCCGTTATTTACGAATTAGTTTCCGCTCAAGTATGAAAACTAGAAATCAGTTTTTGCAGTATAAAATTTCATTAGTTATAATGATGACTATTTCAATGCACACGTTACTGAGTTTGTCCGTTTTGGGTATGTCACATGCGGATTTTGACGCACGACCGATGACTGACAATATTTCCGAGTATTTACAATAAACCGGAATAGGAAAACAGTTTAGGAGTAAATGATTGCAACTCTATAATGTGGCATTTGAGTTAAATGCACATAATCCACCTCCACACTACAGAGTAAAAATTGACTGATCGGGAAGAAAACAATTCTGGGAAAAGTTTGGTAGGAGTACATAAAGCTAGACTTCTATGCAAACAAATCTTCTCTCATCCACTTGCTCTCCTTCTCATATTATGTCATGTACGTATGCACTTGAGAATCTTATATCAACATTGGCCTATACAGTACATCATATATTCCAACTTTAGCACACTTGTGCCTTACTGTAGCTTGGCTAGAGGTATTTAGGTACGGCGATAGGATGGTATTGAGTAATTTTTTTCTGGCTGGAAACTTGCGTAGCCCATCTCCGACTTTTGTAGACTACCTGGCCTGACTTCACTGCGCTAAATATCTAGCACAGACAAATGTAAATGCAGGTTGTTAGAAAAACTAGATGTACATAATACGTATTCATTGACTCATCTTAAGGAAACGAGTTTCAGTATTGTATTACATACACACAACAACCTTGTTTCCTTATGATATGGTTTAGCTTTGGTAGATTATTTGTTGTTGGGGGTTGTGGACTTTATAGACCACTGTTAAGATTGGCCTAGTTTGAAATTGTTCTTTAGTTTCTTAACTTCCAAACTGAATAAAAATTGACCAGTTCCAAGAATAGCTTTACAAGTTTTGTCTAGTCCATGGAGGTAATAATAACAAACCCGAGAAAATTGTGGTCCAGTCACTGTTATATGAGTTTGTTTACTACTAGACTAGTGGAAGCGTGGAAGGTGAATGTTACAAAACTTCATGATATGCACATTTGTTCACGCCGTTCACGCTTGCAGTTGCAATGTTAGAACTATTTGAATAGTAGATAATAAGTGGAATTATTTCCCCACTGCTTCAGATTTCGATGATGAAATTAGGTTTGCTTAACTATTAATAATCGATTCTACCTCCTAAGCAGTGTTATTTTAGTGTGAAAAGATTGTTTGCACTCAAATTATTGGTTTTTTACAAAGTAACCGGTGCTCGGTTCACATAAAAACAGTGTACAAATTTCATGGTCGTTCCTAATTTTATTTGTGCATGGTCTCCCACATAAATTTAGCTTTAGCATCAATTAATTAATCCTACACTAATTCCTGTCATTCATCCTCCCACGTATTTGTACAACCTTCCTCTTTCTGATTTCGCAGTGAGTAAACCGAAGCCGTACATACACGTGCCTGTTGACACGCAAACGTTGTAATACCAAAACTAGTGCGAGTGTGAAAAGGTGGTTCACTCATAATATGAGTCTCATATCCTTTGTGCAAGCTTTTACGCACCATCACCAAACCGCAATACCATACAGTTGACTGATTTACAATCATTGCAACAGAGAGAAACCTGAGAAAGCACTTAATTTCACATATGACTAATTTTTCTTATATTTATGGCACTCTCATATGAAACAACTTTTGTGCACCTTTTACAAAGACAATACTTACTAGTAAAAACTTTCATACTCTGGTAAAATGAGTAAAGCTCCTATACACTTAATACATTTATTCATTTTAATGTGCATGTCTGTATTCTGTGTGTCCCGCGAAAGAGGCCATGCTGTATAACACTAAGCTCAAGCAAAGTGGGTATATGTGTAGTGCGGTGTGTGTTTCGCATTCAGCTGAGGTGCTAACGGAGATTGGAGTCGAATGTCACACGGAAATCGATTTATTTTCCAGATGAATTGACTTAATGAAAGTCAGGGGTGAAAGCCGAATAAGCTAAATTCCCATTTTCATCACTGAGCACCGTCATTGTGTTTTCCATGCATGTAGCCTTTCTTCCCTGTATACATATTACATATATGCATAAGCAAACATGATTCGGCTTTACTCCTCTGTCATCACGTTTTTCATTCATGGAAAAATTACCTTACCCCATAAACCCGCTATGCACACATGACTGCTTGCAGTAATACAGCGAACGGGGAAGACAAAACAGGTTGACGCACTTTGTAATTACAGGACGGAGCAGATGAGACCCGTAGTGCGTCAACCTTTAATATTGACTGCACAAAAGAAATATTTTTTCTTCCCTTTTTCAGTGAATATTTAGTAGCTTAATATAAAAGCATGCATAATGGGCCCTGTAGTGAGGAAAGGAGGAGTACCGCCATACATTTATTACAAGTTTTCAGTAACATATTGTACAAATGCACAAGAGCACAAGGCTGAAAAAACTTTACCTACTTTGTCCATTTATAATACTACCATACACTTTTGTGTATTTCGACATTCTAGCAGTGCAGTCTCGCAAGTAAAGTGTGTGTGTCGTGTATCGGCAATCACGATCCCGACAACCTCCATCACATCCCGTTGTCCCCTCCTTACGGCAGTATTGATATTGCTTTCTCACATTTCCTTTATATATTTATGGATTGGGTGAACCCTACAGGATCGCATCAATTTCCGGACACGTGGCCATATAAGAGATTTTTATTGCTGATCAGATGACAAGATGCGTGTGCTTTATGAGATCTTCATAACAATAATTTTTTGTCTGGGTGTATAAAACATGAAATGAAGTACCTACATTTTTCCTTGTCTCAATAATAATTCTAATATTGATAGTGAAAAATGTACTCATGTGTATTTATATACTCGGTCAAAATACTTTGCTTTCATCCATTCCTGAAAGAATCATCGATTCTGGCTGAATCGGATACGTATATATAGGTAGTGGTAACAGAACACAAGTTACGATATCAAATCAAATACTAAAGCAGTATGTTTTGGTACATTTGGTCTTTGACGTTTGTTAAAGATTTTCGGCGTCGCTCATTCTTTCACTTCCCCTTTCAGCGTTTTCTCACTTCCTTCAATCTTTTTAGCACCTCGGAAATGAAAAAATTGAATTCCTTATACTTATGTTCCCACTGGGTGATACATATTCATTTTCAAGCATGTTTATATTGCTCTGGTGCTGACTGGTCTGATTTCTTTTCTGGCAACACTCACCACGTTTCATATGGATGAGGAGGGTTGAGGAACGGAATGGGAATTGGAAATAGTACCCACATGCAATGTACATACAGAAACATTACAACTTCCGTCCTCCTTTTTGGGTTGAAAACCTAAATTAAACCCGTTTCTCTCAGTGTACTCTAGCATATTTCAATATACGTAAAAAATATGGAATAGGAAAATCCGCACGAAACCTTTTTTCTTCCACAAGACCTATATATATAGATAGTCCCGCGGTGGTCTTCCTATATAAAAAAGTATATAGCCAAATAGTCGAGAGAATTTGAAAGGAAGGAAACCCAATGATTTTATTATTCTTATGATGTGTCCTGTCAACAAAAAAAGAATATTATTACATTACACCATTATTTTATTTCCTTTTCTCATGTTGATATTTTTCCTATTCAATGCAGCTACCGAAATCCAAGAGAAAAAGAAATAGATGTGCTGATGATGTTCTAGATAATGATGGTGATTTGAGCTCGGATGAAGTAGGGAGGGAAAGTATAGCGAGAATAAAGAGGGAACTCGGGTTGCAATATCGTCTATACCTTATATTTGGGCACGTATAAATCGAAAATCACAATAAACGCGACACTCTATGAAATCTTGTTTCAATCGATCAGGGCTCAGGGCCAATCTGGAAAACTGTGGGGTGTTACTGCATAAAGTCCACACAAATCCAATCCACTCCATAAAAATTTCAGTAGTATACTCTGATTACACGATTTTTCCCTTTCGTGAAGGGAGGATAATATTTATGTTAGTCTAGTTTTGGTTTGGAGGCAGCTCTCTTCTTTTTGTTTTACATCAATGTGGGAGCTACTATACTCTGCTAAAGGTTGTGTTGTGATTCAGCATTTGATTGAGGGAAAGGGTGAAAATTATTATGAAAGATATATTCACTTTCCGTCCATTATGATATTGTTGCACATTCATGTACGTGTGAAGTGGTTGGGTACTAACATATTTCTGTAAAAAAAATTCCACGGGTTGCCCTGAGGAGAACAATGCTAGTGAATGAGTAGATGGATGCATCTCTGCATCACTTTTCCCTTTTCACTATTGTGTATTGTAAAAACTTTTCTAGAAACACCGGATACTAGAAAACTACGAAATAACAGAGATCACTAGACTTAATGAGTGAAAGCCGAGAGCACAACATAAAGCTTTTATTCTAACTAATAAATTAATAAATACACACGTGTTGTGTACAAAAATGTGTTACATGCTTCGTTATCCATTCTCACTTTCACCACACTATATAATACGTATTCTAATCAACAATGATAGGAATGAGATTATGCTTATTCACAAAGGTATATTTTCATCTACCTGGGAAAAGAAAGCAACCACCGGAAAAACGACAGCTCGTGTGATATACTTTAAGCAAACACATACGCAAACACAAAAATATGAGCTTACAATCACGCTTCGAAATTCACACACAAAAGGAACAATACGCGTTATGCAACCATGCATGGTTGGGTCTTGATTCAGTATGAATAATGCATACATCTCGCTCTCATTCCGATATTTCTTAATATATACATTGCATGTGTATTTTATATGCGTAAAGCCTTTTCATTCCTGGTGTTTTCGGTTTCCTAGTTTGGGGTTGGTAATACACATACAACAATGCGTTTTAGGTAGAATCGGCATTGAGCAGGAAAAATCCCTAATGGAATGTACGGAAGGATCACTAAAACACACGGCTTATTGAATGAATTTTGAGTTCGAAGCATAAGTAAGGGTACTGTTTTTGCATAGTTTTTCTTGTATATTCGAAAACAAGGGTAAAATAAGTTCTGCTATCATTCGGAAGCCTTTTGTATTCTGATCATTTTCAGGTTCAACCTGTATGAATGAATGAATGAATTTTTGAAAAGGTGCACAAAAAGTAAGCACAAGTATTCATTTGGTATTCATACGTATTTTCTCTATAATATGTGCGGTTTAACTCGTTTCAACTTTTTTTCGTTGGGAGAATCAGTTGTGAATTTTGGGTAATAGAATGGGAAAATCTGTAGGGGAAAGTTCATATAAAAACGAGATTGTGAGCTAAAGTTTTCACCCTTTTTACAAACCAACAAAAAAACTTGTGGGTATTCCATCAGAAGTTTTTTATCCAGTTAAGTTGAATTGGACAAGGCAATGCCAATGTGCATCTATGCATTCCCTACTTGATGTTAGGGATGATGTTCCTTTCTTTCATCTTTACCGTTCAAGCGGAAAAGAGTGACAAAGCGGCCTTCTTCCTCACTCTTGGTTTACAAGGATGATGCGTTTGTGATGTGAATGTAACATTATGCAATTTACTAATGTAATGTAATATTTTCTTGGGCAAAACATGTACGTGAGTCGTTTGTAAGTTGGAGGAGTTTTCCATTGAATAAAAATGAAATTCGTATACTCAAATTTTGGTATGCAAGTTGTGTGAAGTGCTACCGCGATGTCGAAGTGATATTACGGTAAGTGTGTGGGATGATTCGGTTCGTTCTTGCAAGAAACAGACAAAAAACTTTATATTTCCAAGAAGAAAACTGGATATTTTTCTCCACAGGGAGTACAAAATATAGTGGAACATATTATGTGTGTATGCATGTATGCAGGGCTGTAAAAATTATGGGGACACTAGTGGAATCTAGCAGTTGGGCTGTGATGGTCCAAGTGTTATACTTGATCCACTTGTTATAAGTGACAGGCAACATTTTTGCTGTGTCAGACGGCGTACGTAACACGCCATGTCATATTAATACATCATGCGTAAAAGGAAAGAATTTCCTACATTTTTCTGGAAAATACGATTTTGCTGTGCATTGTTTCTGTATTTGAGCTATCCAAGAATATAACAGAATAAATATCCTGGTGGCCACTCAAAATGCTATTCTAATTATTGTATGCAAAGTTGAACGTCTAAAGGCTTGCCAATCTGAAGAAATAATCTCAATGTGCAAAGTTATACTATGCAATCATTTAATGTACTTATTTGAAAAATGATGAATATGGAAAGTGATACAAAAAGTTTCTGCTTTCAAAAACTTATCGTAAATTGAATAAGAGTAAAATTTGTTCAGTAACAAAAGCGACAGTAATTCATTACTCACTCTCAACTCTAGCAGAATTCACTTTTCCTAAAATTGTATTGAACCTTACTCAACTTCACAACTATTATGTATGCCATGTGCAATAAGTTTGTATAGTAGTGACGGTTCTCGGAGCAAAAATCACCACTTTCCTGGCCTCGTTGCTATTAGACTAAACTCATCGGACTTTTCAATGAGACTCCTTTTCATGATCACCATGTGGAAAGTTGAGTTGAATAAATATCCAACTCCACTTAAACTTTACATCAGTGAATGCTCCACGCATAATATACATCTACATACCATTCATCGTTGTTTCACTTCACGCTCAATGGTTGATGGAGAGCGTGAAAAATGTTATTTATTTGTAGAGATTCTTTTTTTAGGTATGAGAAAGTGAGGAGGAATTACTGTTTGTGAAAGTAAAGTAGTAGTGGTTTTACTCTTGTTAGTGAAGTTTGATATCTACTAGGGAATCATGTAACTGGGTATGTGCTTCTACTAATAAAATATTGGTTGTGGTAGCGAGGATGATGCGGTGTCAGCGGTGAAAGCAGAAGGCAACTAGTATAATGCTAGGAAAATCATTGAATAGATGGTAGTGCACGGCACACAGAGGGGAAAGGGGATTAAATAAAGTGAAAGCCAATGAATCCAATTTATATAGATTATGTCGCCTGTTACCTTTTGTCACCAATCCATTACCGGGCTCCACATTTACCTATATGCACGTGTATGGACGTATTTGCTGGAAGCAGTTACTTACCTGTATGTGTATTTCGGTTAGTATATGAATAAACTTTATGAATACTTTAGTAGATTTGTGTCCAAAATATCAAATATTGATGTGGTTGGCTTTGGATGTTTGCTCATACTACAATCTACAACGACAACCTCACCTCGTTAACAAAAAGTACACACACAATGTGCATAGTATAACACAGTTCATCATCCTTTTGTCTGAATTTAGTGTCCGCAGAGGATTCATGAACAAAATCTAAACTAACCTCTCGTCGCAAAGCTTTAGGCTCTTGTATATCCACAAGCACAATTTTGCCATTGTGCATGTGGCTGTAATAAAACTCATTCTTGGTGAAAGACTTTCTACATCCTGGGAGCTTACGATATATAGGTTGTCTGCTTAGGAACATTCTGTTATTCTGTTAGATGGGTAAAAGTATAAAAGCTTATGAATTGCAAGAGAAAAGTTGGAAGTAAGAAGTTTAGGCTACTGGCTACATAGAGATTAGTGACAGGAATAAAGGTAAACACTCTTCACAAGTGCAATAATATGAAACTTTCTGCAGCAAGCAAACGCACTACACGTATTCTTGTGTTTGTAACACAATCGACTACAAAAGAGATTCGTTCCTTGACGTTGTAAAATAAACTGCAAAGCCAAAACAAGATGTCTCACTGGTCTTCCTAAGAAATGTATGAGAACGTTGACTTTTCAACATGTTCAGCGTTTATAGGTTCTAGCATAGTTATTTGATGTCTTGCGTACTAACTGAACACTTTTTAAATAGAAAGAAGGGGAAAAGGATTTTGTGTTTAAGGATATTTGGGTATATTTTCTTTTCGCTTTTGGGGAAGTTCATTGTACGGAGTAGGCATTATATTTCTTATATATGGTAAAAGGTGTTTCGGTAGCCCACAATAAAACACCCGGTATGAATACTGCTCTGGTCGCTTTCTTCCCTGCTCCTTGGCAATATACTTATCTAATACCAACAAGACCAGCACTGCCTTTGCACTATAGAAATTGTATGAGAAAATTCTTCATCTCTCTATCTACTTTCACAAAAGGAGTACAGACTCTTTTGAACTTTTATTCACATTTTCCTCTTTCACTTGTTGTATGTGAGGAAGTGAAATTGAAACTTTTCACTCCTTTCACGCCTGGTCATATGTCAATGAACAAGGAAGTGAAGAGATGGATAGATAAGAAGAATAAGCGAAGGGCACGCTTGGAATGTCCGTAACCATGTATGTATACACATACGCATAATACATATTTGATGTCCATGTCCTCATAATATGATTGTTATAATAACTTATCTCTATATCCCTGTATCACATCATCATTCATCACACTATTATTCTTTCAAAAACTTAACGACACGATATCTGCTTTGGAGATAGATATAAAGATCCCATGTTGCACACGAACCCCACATTTTTTGCATTAACTCTCCACACTTCCATCATCTGAAAGCCTACTTTTCGACTCTTTCATTAAGTCTTCCTGCATGAGTGGACAGGAAGAAAGTCAATGAGAAAACTCTTCAGAGCTTGAGTAAAGTAAAAAAAAAAGTGATGATGAAAACTTGTCCTTTTATAACCTAATTTTTATAATCATGATTGAAGAGATCCTTTCATCAGTGTGAAAGTTGAAGCCACATATTTTTTCTTTCCCTTTTACCCTACCTTCCGATCTTCACTATCATTTTCTCTTGTATATCGTTTCTAATCATTACACAAGAGAAATATACATTTGCAAACGAGTATGCTGAGAGATTTTCCCCTTTTTTTAAGACCAGCATCAGAAAAGGCATCTTAGGTAAAAAGGAGGAGGAGAGGAAGTGTGGGGAAGACTTATGTTCAAGTGACTTTTAAGAAGTCAGTCAAAGTAAAAGTTAACAACGTCAGCAGCTCATTAGTGCCAGAGTAGAGTGGAGAGGAGGAGGAAAAGTATAAGAAGAATATGAATGAGTTTCAACAACTAACTGAAGAAGAGCAAAAAAAAGTCGTTCATTAATAATGTTACCTTGAGAAGAGCAAGATAAAGAACTTGATGGGGAAAAGTCAAGCAAGTAAAGGCCAACGAGGAAAGGGAATGAGTTTATTAAGCTTATTCGTGGATTTAGTTAGTATCATATGAATCATCAAGGAAGAAATTAAGTTAGGATAGGAAACATAACACAATAAGCCTTTTCCGTTTTTGTTAGAAGTATGTCTACCAAGACGAGTAAATGATGAATTAGAGCATCATACTTGCACCAGCTTTGATTTTCCCGTAAAAACTACGTAAATATAGCTTAAGCTGATGCTCCAAACAGTTTTAGACCTATTGTCTAACCCATTTGTCGGTTTTTGTCGTTTCCATAATGTCATTTGCATGATGCATAATGTACTTTCCCTGTTTTGAGAACATATAAAAACGCATGGGGTGTGTTTCACATTATTTTGCACAGACAATTGCTTAAATGGTACAGCCTGGGACTTAAGTTGTGACTATATGAGCACGTAAGCATGTGTACTCTTTTTGGAGCGAGATGTGAAGTAAGATCGATCATTGTCTTTTAAAAGGCTTCGTTCCTCTTTCTCTATCTTTTCTTGTGCTCCACTTCCCTCAACTTTTTCCTAGCTTAATGCTACGAATGTAAGAGCCCTTTTCCTGGCATAGCTCCGTGAAACATAAGCAAAACCTCGTGAGTAATGTAACTTAAGTGTTTTCAGAGAAAACTAAATCTGCTGCATCACTTTTGCCTGGATATGCATATTCCCGTATGTGGCAAAAGTAGATGATTTAGAAAGGTTTTGATACGATACAGCACCAAAAATCATACTGTATACTTTTAGTTCCACTCCACACGCTTGTCTACTTCTATTATTGGTTCTCCTTGTGAGCCAACGACGAGGAAATAAAATACTCTCCCGTGTTAGGCCATTGGAACATCGTATATTATGCAAGAAAGAGGGAGAAAAGGATTAATTTTCAATTTTCGTCAGGTCTTGTTATAAGAGAATTAGACAGACTTCTTGTTTCATCTACTCAGCCTCTGCCTCCACGTACATAGTTAACTTTGTGCTTTGAGGAGCTGGCTGACTGGAGATGCGGTGCGATGTAGCTTTTTCTTCACATCATTTCATTTCATGTATCTTTCTGAATAAAATCATAAACTAGAATTTGATGACTAAGTTAGGACATGGCCTTCTACTATATGCATGCTTTTAGTAAAAGAATCTTCCCTCCATGTCATAATAATACATTGCTC
This sequence comes from Orchesella cincta, assembly GCA_001718145.1. Taxonomy (NCBI): domain Eukaryota; kingdom Metazoa; phylum Arthropoda; class Collembola; order Entomobryomorpha; family Orchesellidae; genus Orchesella; species Orchesella cincta. The sequence goes on from LJIJ01001019.1 coordinate 28,801, forward strand.
AAGAATTAAACCGTTGCGAATTTTCTATTCTCTTGCTCAAGGTCCACTTCAGTGCAATCTTTGTCGTATTAGAGGGAATTAAAAGTCTCTGTCTGACACACAATCATCATACATCACGTTACTGCTTTTGTGTCTTCCCTTCATCTTCCCCTTGTTCCTACCTATTGATGACCTTACTCGCTATTTTAGCAAGAGAATACTTTATAATTAATAATGCTAGTAATTAAAAAGTAGAGCTAATTCTTACTCAATTCACGCGTTCCACTTTATGATCAAATAGGAGCAACACGAAACTTTTTAGAGAACTTTTCTCATAAGAACGTTGGTGATGCATTACATATACTTCTGCTACCTAACTGTGCTTACGTCATGCTTTACGTACCAAAACCCCTTGCTTTTTCTACACACTTGAATGCTTCATTGCCAAAATTGATTTTGTGTAAGATAACTAGAAAGCATTGTAAAAAGATTATCGATGTACTTGATAAGGATATACATAAACTATCCACATTTGATTATATCTTTAGAACGTCAATAACGTATCAAGGACGTACCATGAACCATGATTTTCAGAGTTATCAACAACTATTCATATATGAGCAAATGAATATCAAAGTTTTGTGAAAAGGTTTACGCTCGTACTACAGATGCACGATATGCACTTACGAACAGTAACGTGCCAAAGCAATTTATTCACACACGTGTTGACATATTTCTCAGTTCTGAAGGTTATTTTGACAGAGATGACACGTTGTTTCATTTCATAATGAGGACACATTTTACTTATGCTAATGAAACAGAAACCTTGCATTTCAGGCATTGTACTGCTTGACAATTTCGAATTTTATTGCGATTTTCACTATGCACTTGTTCCGGGGAAAAGTAATTTAGTTAAAGAATTCCCCAAACAAAAAGAACCTTGTATGAATGAGTCCATTGCTGTATTTTTGTACACTTTGCCTTCACTACACCTACACGAAAGAGGCACGTAAGTATTCATGATCATGATCATTAAACCTTTTCCCTTATGCAAAGAATCTAGAGTTGTGTTGTTTGTTAAGATTTGAAACCCAAATCGAAATGACATCTCTACAATTGCATTTGGGTCAAACCACCCTACGATTGAGTGAATCTGTGTGGCACATGTACGAAAGAGACACATGTCATTACCAGCCCAAAAATAATCATAATAACAATCTGAATTGGGGTTTATATATCACGTGCTTTCATCCCATATCTTTTCTAGGAAAGTAGGAAAATCATCATAATATCATATCATGTTCCAGGAAAGATTCTAAGTCATTTCAACCTCTAGTCATACAACTTCCGCCACAAAAAAAAGAAACACGAAGATGTAAAAAAGGCGTGTGCACTGCTTTCTCTCCCTTCCAGTATTTTACGTGTGTGCATGCATCTTCGTAAAAAGTATTCCCATTGACGTGGAAATTCAATTACCATTTTAGTACTCACACAAGATGTGTTTATAATGGGATACCCGCATTATATACGTACATAATACATATATTATTATTATGTAACAGGCGGTGTACTGATATCTTTGAAAGCAATACGAAGACCAGTAAATAGTCTAGAATAAAATATCTAGGTGAATAGATATTATATGTATACGTACGAATGTCTAAAGATGTATTGGCGAAGGTCTTAAGTTTAAAAAGGTACATATTGTTTGATTCTATCTCAGATGTATGTATGTCTTTGGCCAAGAAATTCATGTTCTAGTTCCTACCATGTAGCCAATACTGAAAATTATATACAATATAGGTACCATTTACAGTATTTTTGGTCACAATGTTGAAATGTGTAAAACTCGTAGAAATGCATGAGGATTTATTACTCTCAATGGGAACCAGTTCAAACTGCATTTTCTCGTTGTTCAACTCACAAAATACGTGAATCATGTATTGCACGGTGAGGATATAGGGTCCATTTTGACGAAGTATTGCAAAAAAAATATAAGACGCATTTCACTAGCTTGCCTCAGATCTGCTATTCACTTTGTAATACATACGTTGACTCTTTTATAGTGCATAATACGTATATAATATTAGTTATAGCATGGCATTATAGATATATTCTTTCATGAAGTATGATTATTATTGTTATTATTATTATAAAAGTGAAAGGAGATGGCTACATAAAGAATAATGTGACTTGGCTGCCGCCACCATACATATCATAATGTGATACACAACGTGGGTATATCATCTTATACAAGCCCTAGAGTAAAAAGGAGAAAGTTGCTTCAATGTATAGCACCACACCAGTACCTCCTCTGTATGACACGCCATTGGATTCCACTGATTCAAAAAGAGGATGGGTACGGCCAAGGTACATCAGTGTAGGCACAAAAAAGGCCCTTCATCATCACGACGAGCAACAAACAACATGGTGTGCGTGCATTATAGAATATATTCCCATCTTCCTCTTCCTTTTTTTCTTTCTGGTTGTTGGTCGAGGCGACGTCGAGAGGAGAGTAGGAAAAATGTGCGGCCCATGTATCTCCATCATATTATGATATCATTTCATATATATTGGCTTGTAGTCTTTTGCACCATCATGTGATGTAATAGTGCTTTCTCCAGTTTTCTCTGGAGACGTGGTGAAAGTGGTATAAAAGCTACCTTGTATACATTATAGAGCTGATAGCGAATTTGAAGCCATTTATGTAGAAAAGTCTTACACATTCTCTATTCTTACAGTGTACATATATCATCTGGTTCTTTATGCGAACCGTATGAATATAGAGGAAGAAGGCAGTTATGATTATTACTTTGAGAGTATAAATAAAAAAGTTTAGAATGTATGTGTGTGAGAAAACGGAGGAGAGAGAAAGAAAATGTATGTTTTTTCCTGAGGAGATGCGCTCCATAATGTTTTCTAAGGCCCATTTTTCAAGTTTCGTAGATGTAGTACTGAACACATTTTTCTTCATGAGATTTTCGCTCTTTTCTATTACACTCTAGTGACACACATAAAAAGGAGGAGAAACATACGTATTATCGTTACAGGATATTGAATTTTATGAGTAAATATAGATACGCTGATCATGCTAATGAGTATTTATTTCATGGATATTATGTGATCGCATAAAAGATCTACCTCTGATCGAATTTGATGTATTTTGTTGGACATCCAATAAATCGTAAATTACAAAGGAAAAACATATACACACGTCTGTATTTTTAGAAATCTCTACATTCATCATTTTATTGACACGTTTGACACTGCCTAAAGCTTTTTTGCAGGGTCCACTTCATCCAAAAGCAAATATTCATCTCTTAACCACCAATCTGTCATGCTTCCCAAATGGATTTAACTCAAGATTTAAAAAAAATTGCGACTGTCAAAATTAAGTTATTTTAGTTGCTCGTTTCATTTCCCATAACTGCGACCACAAATTGTTTCACTAATTCTGCAATTGTTGTTATTACTTGTAGAAATGTATTCTTTGAAGATCCAAGTTGCTAGAATAATTATATGCTATATAAATTGGGAAGGACCTTTGAGAGTGAAAAGTGGAAGTCCCACTTTCCCTTGTAGAGCCACTCTTCTTGTACTTCTTCTTAAGAATAGCCGAGTTTAGGCCATCCTTTTCTTTAACTTTACCACTTTGTCCTTCTTAGTTTTGTGTGTGACCCGACAAAATCCATTCACTTTGAGCATTATTATGTGCTCTCTTGTATGTCAAAAAGACTTTTAATCAATTTTCCATGAGAAATTACTTACTCCTTTTCTTTGGCTACACATTACATACATTTACTGACGAGACGACTATATCTACTAGTAGAATATATTTATGAAAAGAACTTTCCATTGTAAGTACCATAATGGCATCCTTCTTTTGCACCAAATTTCCCTTTTAATGAAAGTGATTAGCCGCAAAAGGGGTGAGTGGGGAAAATGAGGTGACAGGAATGACTCGAGAAAATGGGTAATTTGAGTGGCAATCATCGTTGGCAAATTGCTCCTCTCTCTCTTTCTCCACTGGGGTTTGTGAAACGATGTAACTTGTTATGTATGTGAGGTTGTTACTTTCATGCAAATCACGAATGGATCCATAAAATACATCCCGTTCACGTAAAACGCTTGTTACAAGAGGCAATAAAAACAGACCGGACCTTGTACAAAAGTGGCAGTTTACTTCGGGATATAACCAGTAAACAAAATATATGGTGAAAGCACAGCACAGGTGTGATTCAAATATATGTACACAATATTACTTTCAGTGGCTACAGTAGAACAATTTTACCGTCAATGTCTCCAACCAACGTGTTCATATCGACCAATATGTATGAATGAAAATACGTTGAGCTGCTGCTGTTACAATAAGAAAATATGTATCAACAGTGTTGACAACAATAAGCAAATCAGCGTCTTTTTTTTGGAAAATTGTGTTTTTGCTTTATTGAACTTATGCTGGTATACATGTGAACAGCAAAAAAGCAATCAGCAATGTAGCTAAATAAGCAAACAAGCGTATTTTATCCCCAAAAAAAGCAGTTGGTTTCCAGTACTGTCAACAAATGATAGTGTACTACTTTCGAGGTTCACTTTCTTGCTAGTCCAAAGTTACAATTCTGAAGAAAGAAAAAATTAGAGCAAAGTGAATAGTGTGTCCAATCGTGTGGAAAATCTCTGACTTCGTTGCGTTTTTATTACTGTTGCATTTATAGCATAGTGTGTGCAGTACACATACGTACGATGGGATATGGGAAATATTAAAATTCTCTAGCTATAAACTTTTATTCGCCCACATAATATTCTTTATATGTATGCTGCTACATATTCTACTTCAGTTTCAGTTGCTTTTATTATCATCTCCAGGATCGTTATTACAAAGTTGTAATGAAGCGTGTTCATGCTGCTCATATGACGGGTTTTACTGGAAGTTCACTCACTTTAGCATATTAATGCGTGTCTCAATGTGTGTGGTATGGTATCCATATTATTTGCAACTTGTACGACTGGTTCTGACTTCTGCGAGTTTCTCTCATGTTGATGTCAGGCACGCTATAGCACGGATATTTATACATTTTTGCCTCAAGGGTTGTTGAAATAATGGCTCATGAAAAGTCTTCGATGTAAAATACCCATTTTTAGACACAACATTTTCTGTTGGCTTCAACATCTGAAGGGTTCCGCCTCCGTGTGTAGCTACCTACTTACTTTTTGCAATTTGGCGTTCTTAATGACATATTTTCTGCTTGGGAAAGTAGAATTTGTGAGTGAGCAAGTCAACAGAAGCTTACAGGTGTGCAAAGCTCCACACTCAAGTGTAAGTAAGCGGTTATCGTAATGTAATAGTGCACAATAACATTTTATGGATGTTTCTGAATGGAAAAAAGTAACTTACGCAAAAAAAAGAGACATTTCAAGAGATTACATGGGACGTAGATAAACCAATGCATTTTGCATTGTATGCATATTATTACACACAACACAATATCAGGGGAAAAGACCACAAACACATTACATACATGACTAAATGTCGAAAGCACGAACGAAATGTGCATTGCTTCGCAGAAATGGGGCAAAGCAAAGCCAGCGTTTCAAGCCAAGTATCCCTCAAATGGTTTCAGCGGAATAGGAACAAGAGATGCCGTTACAATTGAATGTATGTGCTTTTGGAGGCAGAAAACATAATAATAATTGATTGATTGATTCATAATGTGCCTACTACCAAATAACGCTTGATGATCTACACTTTCATTTTGTTTTATGAGCGTAAAACAGAAAATGAAACTAGCTTGGTGGAGCAGTTTCAATCCTGTGCTGCTGATCCAAGTACTCTCTCGTTTATCGATTACACATTTAAATTTTTGGAAATGTCTTACTCAATTTTTTTGGCTTTGAGTTTACCCTGTAACTTATTTATGGCATTTACTGTTTTTTTTTTCTGGGAATGAACTTGAGCAATAAGTCGTATAAAGATGATTTGGCAAAAAAGTAGCGTTTTAACGGTTGAAATTATATCGGTCAGACAAAGTATATTAAAGGTGCTAATACATACTTTGCACTTTTATTTATTGATAGTTTATTGTTTTCAACATGCCATTTTGAAGATACTGTTAACCACAATGACAAATCCAGAATGATTGATACTATTTAGCAAATTAATTAGTTAATGTGCTGTTATTAACCCTTATTTAATAATATCATTTTAGTAGTAGCTTAACCAGTATTCAAGTTGAAACAAGCGATGCGGTCCAGCATTCAGATCAGTAAAAACTAAAAGCAAAATAGTAACAGTAAAGTCAAGCAACTGCGTAGTATTCACTTTTAATGCTCAGAAATGGCATCCCTACTGTACGTTCGCGTTTGAGCATATTAGCATGGGAAAGTTAGATTAGAAAGTTTTTTTCTGAAACTTTGCAGAAAAATTAAATATGGAGCAATTTTTGTTCCATTTAAAAGCTGCAGTGTATGTACTGTTGACATGCAGAAGAGTGCTTTTCACTCACATTAATAAATCGCCCACGGGTCCTTTACGAAAGAATTACTTTGGTCTGCAATTTATAGCTGAACAAGTAGAACCCGTCAAATAAAAAAATTTCACTTTTTGTTCTCGGCTCACAGTCCACTCCACATACAACAATGTTTTAAGATTAGACGAAAGTGAAACCTGAAACGATTTCTGACTTAACAAAAAAAAAGTTTAGAACCTTCATTCATTCGTTTCATCATATATTCTAAATCTATTAAAATCTGTACAACCAACATCATCTCCTACGCTTCTCCAGAGTTATATACTTTTGTAACTTGCTGTAGCCTAAGGGGAACCTGTAAAGTACAAGAAATTAAAACTTTTTTCTCTCCTTTTCCGCTTTTCAGTACCTAAATTTAAGCTCATCCTTCCTTCATGGTTCCATAACATAACAGCATGAAATTACGTACACTTACGTGTACGGTGTACCCGGATCTCATGCTCTAAATGATTATAAAAAAGGCAGAATAAGACGCAAAACTTGAGAAAGTGAAGCCAATCAGAATGGACAAAGTTTGAAAAAAGAGAACAAGTCTTCCGATTTTTATAAGATGAATGTATGACTATCCCAGCAAAAAAGTTGCATGTCTTTGTCTTTTTTATTACTTTCTTTAGCTGTACTCTTCTGATGCTTAGTTAGTTCTGTCTATATATGTGGGTCGACTGCCAAAGAACTAGTTGAAAACAGTACTAGATTGTGAAATTTGCAATATCCATACATCGTAAAGGGTGAAAGATTGACTTAACTATATTGGCATATACTGTTTTTAATTTCATTTCACTCCATTCACTGAAGAAAATCTTGTGCAATTTTTCTATTTTAGCATTGGCTGATTCTAATTTTGTTAAATACGCATTACATTTTAGTATACTAATTCATTATTGGTAATACATGCTGAGTATGTTAATTCGTCGTTGGAATAATATTTTATCATTCAACAGACCAGAATATTGATTCCAGGACAATGTATGTGGCTTTTTACTATAATATTTCGCTTTAATATCCATTATCATTCCGTGGTTATTTTAGAATGGAATCCTAAAATAAATTTTAACAGGTGAAATTTCAAAGGCATTGAAAATGGACTAAGCCCAGAGCTTGATCATATTATGTCGATAAGATATTCTTTAGAGAACCAAAGACGAGTAGGAAGAAAGTGTATGAAGCCTATCCACATCAATTTCATGGACCAAGAAGCATCGTAAATGCATTTTTTAGCTTGTATTGCCATTATTACAGATTTTCCGTCGAAGAAAGTGGATTTTCAACTGATCGACCACGTATACACTATATAGAATATAAATTATACATATATACCTACAAATTTCTTTACTTTTTGGTGCAAAGGATAGTTTGTATTTTATATTTATGCATTTCAATATCGTTAAATCTACCTTAATTTTATGGTGTAGGAGCTACGTTTTTATGCGTAACCATTTTTGATAAATTGCTGGCCATTAATGACTGAAAGGATATGGTTATGGAATAAATAAGATAATTTCTTTTTATTCAAATGCAAATCGCTTTTCTTTTTAATACATTCGTTTTAGAAAAGTTTGCAAAATGAATTTCATATTTTCATGTTTTCAACTGGATTTTTATCAACCCAAACCCATATCGTTTTTGTTGAAAACATTTTATCCTTCCACAGAATCGGATAAAAAGTCTCTTGTTAACAAAATTGCGCTGCTATATTCTTTCGCTTAGATAAATAAATCACTTTCAATGGTAGAGCAACAATGTTGCAATAAAGCTTAAAATGCTGAAAATTTTATAAATTTGTACGGCTCCTCATTGGCTGCTTCCCTCCCTACTTACGTCTTGTTCAGGGTCCTGCACAACTACTCAACTTCAAGTGAGCCATAACATACGTGACCATCTATTTCTAGAATAACTTCTTTTTGCATTTCTCAACTAAAATCGGGTAAAGTTGAAAACAGAAAAAAGATGGGAATCGAAGAGAAAAAAATTGGAAGGAGGAGCCGCTACTACTGTTATTATGTTTACATACTATATAAAAAAGAAGTACACACATACATATATTTTCCAGTGTAGCACATACTTGGCCTAGAAAAGCAATTCACAATGTACCTTGCTTCATAAAAAGCAAAATCGGTTATAAAAATTTATACGTCAGTCTAGCCAGAAAGGCGAGCAATGGACTGTTGGCCACACGACGATGGTGATATGGTGGTAGAACCAGTAGATTTTGTGAAACCACAGAATCCAAAATCGATGCTTTTTATACGTATTTTTTAGACATCTAATACTATAGTAGCTACTATTTTTGTATACCGTTTATAGTATGCATATCACTACTGAAAGCTACCGATGTATTTCTCGTTTTGCCAATGTTTTTCGATTGGTGTTGGCTTTCTTATGTGGAAGTGAGTCCTCTTTTGAGGATTGCTTAGTTTCACTTTCACTCACTCAGCTCAACTCTTGTGTTCAGAGGCTCTTCAACTTTTCCCCAAGAGGAGAAGCTGACGTTAGTGAAATGGTTGAATGAAATGGGGAATATTAGGCAAGCCAGCAGGTTGTGTCCATCCGCGCCCATCTCATTTCATTTCATGTTCCAAAATAGTACGAGTTGTACATTTTCTTTCCATCTCGATTGTTATATGTATGCATGCTCCAGTAAATGATGTGGGTATACACACCTTTTTCATTCATATGCATGTATAATCCGATCTGTTTCCATTTTTTAAAGTCATTTATTTCTCAGACAGCGAAGAAATATGTACATGTACCATACATGGGATCGTCAATTGTGTTATTTTCTTCTGCCTCCACTGCACCTGTTATAGCGTACCGAAAACTCCTGCGGCTGACGGTGATTCCAGTTGCTCTACTCTTTTCCCTCTCCCCTAAATCTGCATGCATATCAATCTGATCTCGACATAAAAAGCGAAACGGGCTGAAGGAGGCAAGCGAAAGTAGTCAGGGAGGCAGAACGATGGAAAATCTCTTCTCCGTTCCGCGTTCTTCTAGGGAACGGGTAATATCCGTATGATATTTAGGTGACGTGCATATGTGTATGTGCTCATAGATATGCACAATACATATTCCAGCCTGCCGTGCCAACATTTATCCATTGTGGAAATTGTTCACTAGAGAAGTGCCATAGCATGATAGGTAATGCGAACGACCGAATATATTTATTCGATATTTCCTGGAGTACACACACCCGAGCTTCATTTTTACACAGAAGAACCGGTAGCAATAATATGCTGTTATATGTGTAGCAATGCAGCTCTTCACTTTCCCACCACCAGGGTAAAAAAGCAGGACAGTTGAGGAGATGAGGAAAATGTAAACTGAATGTGTGAGTCAAGTGTGATGTGATGCCATGTTGAAGAGAGAACGGTAGAGAGTTGGAAACTGGAAACTAAATCCGGGAACAGAGTCAAACCAGGGATAGAGAAGGGCCGGACATTGTTCACTTTACATACACAAAATATACTGCTGCTGTTCAGTTTACAACTAGTAAATTTTACGCAGAATGTTTCTAGTTTTTATAAGAAGTTACATTGGCTTCTGTCTGCTACTACTCGTTCATTTTTTTCGACTTCCTTTGGCTAAATATGTGGAATATGTAGAATGCGTAGTAGTAGTAGCGTTTACTGCTTGGACATGCAATGAATGTAGACGTTCCCATTTCCATGAGACTTCCTCCTTCCCAATTTATTCATGACAACCACACATCTCACAACTACCACTTGTACTACATCTCTTCGCTCTCCTCTTTTAGTTTGGTTCAGCTACTACTTCATCTACCAAAACCGAAATGCTTGGGCACAAACTCCACACAGCCAACGGATAGAAAAGCAAACTCGTTGGGAAAAGCAATCCAGTGCTAAATGGGAGGAAGTGGAAAGAGCAATTCAAAACGACCTATATAAAGTCTATTACTATGTTTTAGTAATGCTAAAAGTGCATCACTTTGGTATTATTTTGTGAAGCTCATTTATCACATACATCACTCCATACTCTTCTTAGATACGTATGCTTTATGTATGCAACCTCAACTTTATTTTCCTTGGAGCCATGTACTAGTTAAATTCTCTTGGTTGCATTCTGCGTCCCAAGCTTACTTCCATTAGATAGAAAGGCATGCACTGAAAATCAGAGATGAATTTCCAAACTTCTGCCAATTTCTGGAAAACGTATTAAAGACAATACCTAATTTAAGATTTATACATATCGTGTGAGATATCGAGCAAGATATTGGGATTGAATTGAAATAAAACAATTTCAGTGTGCATTACCATGTATCTAAACTTAATTGCCGCTACACGCCTTACAGTTGTCAAAGCCCTTGTTGTAAAAGGAGCAAGGGGAAATTCCCATAAATATCATGTTATACCTCTCCACTGCAATCTAGTTTTACATTTTATGGCGATACTTTATATCAACTAAAATCTCTAAAAAGGAGTGAGGGGTTTGGACTTGATGAAGAGAAAATTGTTTGATATAATAATTCCTCATTTCGAAAAGTTGCATTTCTTCCATCAAACCACCCAATGAATCACCCTTCAAGTGCAGCAGCAATAATATAACAAAAGCTTGGTAAGCAGAGGGATTGATATGATTGCTTGTTCCAAGTGGTGGTGTGTTTTATAGAAGAACAACCCTAACTTTCCCCGTTTTACTACCATACCCGTTTCCTTTGGGAACATTATCACTTTCTCGTCAGAGATGGTCTTAATTGCTATTATATTCCTACAAACGAGTTCCAACAAAAGACGAGCCGACAGTCACAGTTAGCTTTTGTCGGTCTCGTGCCAAGAAAATTGTAAATTTATCAAAGTTGTAATTCAATGCAGATGATATAATAAATATCCTTCGAAAATGAAGACACTTCAGAAAAATATTCCCAAATTCTGTATGATCATCAACATCATCATCACCACCACACAGCTCTGTTGTTTGAAGTAAGAGCAACATGAGCTCACAGGAACACACTGTTTTCATACTTCCTTTTGATGTTTTATTTTTCAACGTGCCGAAAGCGACGGAAGAATAAAAAGGTTCCCGTTTGATTAAAAGTAAATCCAATCCTCTGCTAGTTGGATGGTATACTGCACATGAGTATATAGGGTTGATACAATTCATATTTTTTATGTTTACTATCTGAATTCCGACCATAGTATCTCTTTGTATCAAAAAAAAATCTCATCCTTGTTTCGTTTATCACTTGTGTAATCACTCAATACTCAAGTACCCACTTCATGCACCCACGTTATATGTTTATACTACCTACACCCAAAAAATACTGGGGTGGAATGCTTCTGTAAAACAAGTCAGTCATGTAAATAATAATCAAAGACATGCTTCCATTTTCCGGCGAATTCCTTCTCAAAAGCTATCCAGAAAGTGAGCTGGTCCGTCCACATATATGTAGGCATATTCTCTAGCCCAAGTCCCACTACCACTTTCTGACTGGATGGATGCACTTTCTCCATATATGATACCATTTCCCATTTTATATAGGGAAGGGCAGAACCCGCATGTAATGTGGTTTCATAACCTAATGACTTCGCAGACCATTTCAAAGCAAGAAGAGGCTTACGAAACTGGAAAGTGAAAAAGTAGAGTTGATTTCACATGTACATAACTATTTGCAAAAAGCCAAGTTTTTTTTCTGTACATTCGCCTTGCTCGTTATCTCTCTGTGACAATCTTGAAATTTTGAGACTTGACAAAGACAAGCATTAGCCAGAAGCTATACAACGTGCTGCAAAGATACACTCCGTGAGTGCAGGATTCTACGGTACAAGCATTTAATAGAATAGTTTTTTATACATTCATCCACCCTTATGCACTGCTTTAACTTTTCCTCTTTGACGTTCACAAAAGTCCCTTGAGGGCAAGCTGAAATGGCAGCATCATCATCATCATCATGATCATCATCTTTATCATCAGTTAAGGCTAAGGTTGAGTGGAGCAAAGGAAGAGCAGGAAAAAAAATTGCCAAGTGAAAGGGCTGCTCAACCTCACTCATGACGGAGTATTTCGTAATGATGATGATGATGTGATATGATATTTGATGATAGGCGTGACAAGCTAATAATGTTATATAACGTTTTCTAAGAGTTTCATGTCTTGGGATAATATAATTTCGTATCTGTTTTAAGTGCCTTGCAAAACAGAATGATTTGGCCTTGCCAAAACCCAACTTTCTTTTTACCTGTTCCAGTTTTCAACTCTTTGTGAGTCAGTCTGATTAGACAAAATCATGTCATTCCCAGTTACCCTTGTTCACCCTTCATCGGCTCTTGAAGCACACACAAAAGATGAAGAAAAAAATGTGAGAAACAAAAGCAGCTAGAGAGCTGGGTTAACTTTGTCAGTCGATGGATTGGGCATGTTTTTAATGGGGCCTTCTGCTACAGATACACCAGAACGTATCATGGTATCATGGTGCATGTTCCTCCGGAAGAAAAGTTCTTTTGATATAAAAGTTCAAGTAAGCATGAACTACTTCTGGTTCTGGTGGTTATACAACTCAACTGAAGCATGCATAGGTATATACGCATAACCTAAAATTCCAAGTATTGTTAAAAGATTACCTTGGTTAGTCAATTAGGATTAGAAAATAGTTCTTTGTGTATGTACTCAACCAAAACCGGAAATTGGAACAGGGAGTTGAACTAAAGTTAAGTTTTGACTTGCCTTACTTTGTTTTTGCTCCCTCCTTCTAAGAACTAAGTCAAGTAGCCACTTCGAACTCTGAACGAAACCATTCTCATTAATTTCTTGAGCTCTAATAATCATTCCAGTTGGATATTGCTCCGATTTCAAAACTAAACACAACTTCATGTATTAAGAAAATAGTTCCGTAAACTAAACTTCTGTTTACGCTCTGGAATCCAGTTTTGTTAGGTCAGTGATGAGATGAGATGAGGAATGACCATTAAATGATTGAATCGAAAGCTAGAATTAACCTTCATTTGTCCTTTTGAAAAATTGCCATTCATAGAATCTGAAACTCTCCAAAATCGACCATTTACACAAGAATTTACCCATAATGTATTCATTGATGTATTTCTGCGGGTTTGGGAGTTATTCAAATATTTTTTGTAGCCAAATTTCCATTGTGCACTATAAAATCTAAGCAATACGCAATTTGGTGATGAAATGTGGTGGGATATTGTTTATTGCTGAATATGCCTTTTTAGCAGCTGTCCATTAGTAATATAAGTATCATAGGCTCATGAATGAAGGCAGTCGCTCACTCACTCACATAAATTAATAACTCAGTGAATGGAAGGAAGTAAACAGAGAATAAAACTTGAGAAATAGTTGTCTAGCGAAGGAACTGCAAGTTTTAAGTTGGCACAAGTTGGTAGACGAGCTCCATATCCACAGCGTTCATAAAGTTAGTTATTTAATGCACACGTTGTTCTTATGGTACTTTTGGTCTGGTATGCTGTGGTGGTTGGAAAATATATATTATCATTTTATTGTTATTATTACGAAGGGGTACCATTTACTTCCATAAATAGCAACGCACTCCTAGCGCACACCCACATATTATATAATATATGTGTGTACACAGCTATAGAAAGGATTGATTACATTAAGTAATGGTGTGAGAAGCAAATATTTAGGGCAGAATGAAATATGTGTTGGCATTAACAGCAACAACTTTAAGTCGCTCATGACACTTCTCATCCATCAACTTGGCCTTTTCTCCTCTTTTCTCTCTGGCTTTTCTCAAGAAAATTCTCATGCAAGTGAGCAAAGGCATCCAGACGTTAGCTTGCGTTTTCAGTCTATATAGCGTTGCTGACTGTACACATATGATATGAAGAAAGCTACAGAGCTTCAAAACTCCTCATGCTCTAGACCCCAACTAGCGCGCCTATATTGTTGTTCAATTCCAACTGTATACAAAACGCTAACTTCAGCTTCTTTCTCTTCCCAGCTATCATCTCCTCAGTCATTTAGCTCACTAGTCCAGAAGAGCTGATTCTTTCCCCTCTTCTTTCTCTTTCTCTCTGGACAAACTTCCATCTCTGCCATATGTATGCAATATATGATAGTGATGAGATAGAGCACATGCATATACGTACATACACTGACAGAGTGGATACGTTTGAGAAAAGCAGAAGTAAAGGAAGGATCCCTTGGATTTTCCTTAACGACCTAACCCAATCTGATAAGGCTCAGCTGCTGTTGCCGGGTGGTTGAGTTGGTTTACTGTGGTACGGAGTGCTTGCAAGACAGTATAAAAAAGAATCCTGTTAGTCGATCTAGTACACAAGCCCATCCAGCCAATATACTTTAGATTGGTCCTCTTTTTCTTGATGCTGGATGGAAGTGATATGTGACTCGCTTCAAAATCCCTCTCCGTGAATTTGACTGTTTGTCGTTTACTGCAAGCTTACCAAAGCGAGAGAGAAAGGATACTTATTACCACCACAAACACTGCACTCCCAAGTATTTTCTACTAATCTGGAGAGAGAGGAATTACGGAATGCATTGTTAGCTCCTAATATATAGAAGATGAAGTAGCTATTTTGGACACAGCCTGCTGTCATCTTCTACTCACTGTCCTTCCTCCATATTTATACCCAATCTTTAAGTAACTAACGAGGCAAAGACGAATGGAGTCAGATAGAGGAGTACCCCATGAACGTATGAGGATATGGATGTGGCCCTTCCACACTGTCATTTTCTTCATTAGTTATATATGTGAAGAAGTCCATCAACAACAGCGGTGGCAGCTCGATAACAATTTTTTTTCTACTTGTCTGTCTCACTGGTGAAGATCGCATCGCGCATCTTCCCGGATGGGAAAAGACAATCAAGACTTCACTGCGCTTCCTACCCTATAGACAGGGATATAAAGTCTCTCCTTCTTGTAGTCGCTTCTTCTTTCCTCTTCTTTATAGCTTGAAAAATATTCCATTTAACGCAACTCATTTATAACGGAGAAAACGGGATAAATGTACGAAACTCGAGAAGAAAAGGGAGCGAGCTGCAATGCTGCTGTTCTTCTGCTAATGTACCCCACTAACATAATATTAAATTTTGCCTGGCTTGTCGCTTTCTTTACTCGTTCATCAGCAACATTCTTGTTCATACTCACATACTGTCCTAGGTGTTTTTTGGGGTTCGTTGAGAAACGTGGTATCAAAATCTTACTTACCAAAAAAATCTTTAGAATCTTAGCACATTGTGACGCTTCCAAAAAGTTACGTTATTGCTGAGCATGTGGATGGACACATTATCATTTCTATTTGTTTAGTAGGCATCCTCTCATGGAGCAAACATTACAGGCTTCAGCAGAGATAGAGTCAGCTCAACGAGCAATAAATAGCAGCGTTAAGGGTAGTTAGCTCATATGAAGGAAAGAAAGTATGCGAGTATGTATATAAGTTTAAGTAAGTAGCAGCAACTAAACGTGATGTAGATGGACATACACTCTTTGTTTTCCATTATCTTTCTGTTATTCTTTCAATACTGCACCATACAATCTACTCACAACAGCTTGTACATTAGTGTATTATATTGTGTGGGGTAGTGAGCAGCCAGCGAAGAGCACAACTGGTGTAATAATGTAGCAAGAGAAAAAGTTGTAGCTATTGTGATGTTTCAAAGTAAATAAAGTACATTAGCACTAAGTTTACTCTCTACTGGTTCTCATAACTTTTGTGGTGGTAATGAAACAGAATTGCTGGGAGAGAAAGGGATGCATGTATAAGATTGCATTTTGCTAAGTATTTTGTCGATGCTAAAGTGAGTTGAGCTCGTACATCTTGTTTCTTGTGCGAAAAAGAAAACTAGGCTCATCTTTCTCAGCAATACATGGACTCTCATCTCATTCCAGTTCTCTCATATTCGCTCTCTGTAATGTGTTTTATACAGTGTGCGAATTTGATTCGTGAATTGTGAAAAGAGGATGAGATAAAGAAAATACACGACTTCAGTGACTTGAGATTTGGGATCTCGTTTTTGTACAAGGGAGCTGTGCTCTCTTTCTCCTTGTCATACTGACTTTATTTCATCCTATTCTGTTCAAGAGGAAAAAGGAACAGGAAAAGATATGTGTAGCGAAATTAAAACTGAGTTTCTTGAATGATTATTACACGGTTTTGCTTTGCACTCTTTTCGTCTTTCCTCCTTTTATTCATTTTTTGGGCTACAAAACTAAAAGTCAGTGCACCAGGCTTCTTGTCGTGCTGTAGATTTAATTTCTTCAGTGTACATACACAACACATACTTACTTGTATAAAATAAAATCTTGGTAGATACATACCCTACGTGATGGTGAACATGTCCAATGAAAGACTAGTTTAAAAGTGAGACTCTTTTCGAAATGGAAAACGCTGTCCTCTTATTCAAGTTCTTCACTGATTTCATTCCGCTCTAAAAAGCTTTACTTTTGGCTTGAATACAAGCTTTGCATCAAGTGCCTATGTGACGGAGTAGTAACCTCAATACGGACTTTTCGCTATGTTCATCATCCATCTCATTTTCGTCATTTTATGAAACATTCACTTGTTTGCCTGCATCCCATTTAGCTTGCTGCTTCTCTTTTTGTGATTGCTTGTCGTCCTGTGACGAACAAGATGGAGTCTGTTATAAAAATGGTACATTTCTGATCGCTATCTCATGATGTAACGGTGTATCATGCAAATAAATGCAATTTTATACAAAGATGCATTTTCATATTGCCTTTACAATCTTGGGGAAAGTAGTATATTATATAATGTATGACATAACATTATTAATTTTTTTTTACATTTATGCTCCAAGTCAAATAAGTAGTAGGAAGTTATTACACACCACATTAATATATTTTTCATTTAAATTGAATGCCTTTGAAGATTTAGTTGAGCATTCATATACTATAATTCGCAAAGAACTACGAAATAAGTGATATTATACAGTTTTCCAAGTAAGTATTCAATCATTTATGTAAGTATGATTATTAGTAACTAGCAATATGCATATTTGATAGGTTCTGTGAATATCAAAAGAAAGAATGTATATATTATTCATTAAATTTGCGTGTGTAAGCACACACAAAGACGATCTTTTCTACCATTGAAATGAACACTTTTCCAGGAGCAGTCTTTCACACAAAAAGTTGATCATCTACACAAAAGGAATACCTTTAAAAATTTGAATTGATAAAATGAAAATTGCCAAATTCGGGCACCCACCTATCGTGTTACTAAATATTTGGAAAGGCATTTTCCAGCAAAATGGAAAAAAATGCACTCCATACCAATACCAATCTCTGAGTAGTTACATTTGTGATCAAATTCAATATCTACAACATATCCATTCGTTCGTGCTTTTAAATTTGTGAAAAGTAAGTTAATCGAAGCAGCAATGTCAATATTACCTTGTTAGCTTGGACGTGACCAAGATATGTGCTTTTATAACATATTATGCACTTTTAAATTTCTTCTATAGAATTTTTAATGTATAGTTGAATTGTTAAGTATTGTCAATGTTAACGTTAAGTTTATACGTCACCTTTTCAAAATCGTCATTATTAATAGTGTGAATTGAATTACTACTTAATCTTACTTTTCACCATCATCAAGATCTCCGTGACTGATATAAATAACCCATCATTATCATTAAATTCACATCATATGACATAAGATATAGATTGGTTTCTACATGCGGTGCATTCTAGTAATGCCACCCTTGCTCGTCGTCATTTGGAAAAAGTCAAACTTTTTCTACCAAACTATAAGCATAACAAACACTGCAACTCTAAGCGATCGAGAGAAGAAAAAGGGAACTGAAACATGAGGAAAACTGATTTTAAGGACTTTTTTCTTATCCCATAGATCTCACGTATCCCACATTATACCATGTCATCATCCTATTATCATCCTAAAAATCATCCTTTTTCTTCTCATTCGACCTTTCGTTCTCGTTCAGTCTCAATATGAACATGTATTTGACTTCCGTAACCTTCGCTGCTCTCAATCTTTTTGTCGAACTTTTACCAATTTCGTTTATCTTTTGCTTCTGCCGATATGTTCCGTTCTGGCTGTTATTACCCAGCTTGAAAGTAAAGCCCTTTTGGCCTTATTTTTCGTTCGTTCATTAATAACAATTTCCCAGATCATTAACCTTTCGCTGACTTTGTATGCTCAATGCTCATAATAGTATTGTTATGTGAATTCATAGACGTCATATACGAAGAAATTTATGGCGCAAGGAAAAGAGGGTTGACTTACTACTCCCAGCTATAAATATAGGTAGATGATAATAGTCAAATTTGGTATAAGAAACTGATATGGTAGCAATCGGATGAAATATTATGTTCAAGGTGAAGAAATTCCAAAGAAAGTCTATGGTTTACATAAATACGTCATATAGTCACATTTTCCTAGAAATATTCAACTATTTTTGCAAGAACGAAACGTTTTTTTATTTGTTTGCAATAATTAGTTGGATATATATGCATATAATATGAATACCAAGGCCAATCACTTTTGTATTTTATAAGAATGGTCTGGATAAATACCAAGTACTCCCGCAGTTAAATTCAGGTCCCATAAGAGTAAGCGCGCTTTTAGTAAACACGACTTCATTCACAGTTACGTTATGCTGTCCATCCAAAAATATAAAGGAGGAGTGAAGGGAAGACAAGAGACAGTCCGCAAGGACAGAAGAACGTTTTTCATGGTACATTATTTACTTCTTGTTTGATCTGCTTTACGAGTTTCGTGTACTTTTGGCCATCTCTGGTGATCCATACACTTAACTGGTCACTCGCTTACCATTCTCGTCTTAACATGACAACGACATCGTATTGGCAGGTCTGCATTGTCCTTGTCTTGTGTGAAACGACGCAATTCACAAAAGAGTCCCACATGCGCCTCTGCCTATATTTTCATGTCTGTATATTATTGGCTGTGTAGCAGTAACAAGTCTGTCAGCCAAATAAGTTTTTAGTGGCTAGCAAAGCTTAAACTTGTCTTTTCTCCTAGTTAAATATAAATGAAGGCTCATCACTTACTTCCGCTCCAGTTCTACCTTCCTGTGGCTTCGCTTTTGGCTGTCTCTCTTCTTTCTCCTTTTCGACTGCTGGCATTGCCTAAAACAGTTGGATCATGCCTATACAAAAGCCAAAACCAAAGGCTCTAACGAAAAACTTTTGTGTTTACTATCATTCCTTGACTTTCTCTTTTGTCTTCAGGTACTTTTTGTCTAGCTCCTCACACAAATAGAGACGTAAGAAGAAAAGTTACTTTTGCATTTTCTCAGAAATCATAACATGTACCTGGCTACTTACACTCTTTTCTACTTCGTATCGACTGGGATTGTAAACAGCAGGTTCCATGTAAGTACCAAGTCAAATGTATGCATATAAGAATGATAGAAATTTGGAGCCAGTAGAAATTACTGTCAGTCAACTTATCAACTTGTACGATCACTACTCAAAGTGAAACAAAAAAATTTAAACTTCTAATGTCTAGTAGTTGATGTATAATATGTACTTTATCTTTTTCCATTTCATGTTATTCATGTTGCTTAGAATAGACAAGCATGACATATAAAACGGGAAGCAGGGTACTTTTAAGAAAACGAGAACGTCAATTGAACTAACTCGTCAAGGGAATTGGAAAAAGAATTCTGGCTTGTTTGGTGATAATAAAAACTTAAAATAACTTGGGGATATATGCTGACAACAACGCAAATACAAAAAGCTCTTTGTGCCACGAATGCATCGACAATGAAAGTCAGTTCCATCATAATATTACTCCCGCATACATGAATGAATGACATATTAAAAGGTTCTTAAAATTGTCCCAGAAGTATGAATTCTTGCACTTACTGTTGTGCATTGTGTTGCTTACGTGAAGGAACTGAATTCTATGCAGTTATTTCGAGTCATTCTTTGGCAACCCGATTTTTTACTTGATGCAGTGTGTAAACAGTCTCCATTGTCAATGCGATTCAGATAACAAAACTCTTTTGTACTATGCAATATTCAGTTGTTTCCCTTGTAAAACTGTTTGGCAAGCGTAACATAAATTGACGTCTTAAAAATTTGAAGTGATAACAAGTGACTGTAATTTCATGCTGACATGAACTAAATATCGGGTTTGAGTGCATCGATTTATATTGTATATAATTCTAGCTATTTCATATTATAAGTTTGTAACATGGTGCTACAATATATATTTACATATGATTATTATTGATGGTAACGTTTAGTTTTCATACTACACGATTCATTTCATGTCTGTCTGCCAATGCAGAAATATATTATGATCACTGCAGTGATTCTATGAAATCACATCATCAGTCAGACGGAAAATTTGGTACTGACTGTGGATTCCCACGTATTAACTTTGTTAGTGATTTCGTGAGTGAGTATACTCTAAGCGTCAAAGAGCAGTTAAATGCTGTGTAAACAAATGAAAATTACACGTGAGTGTAGTATCCATACGCATGCACAGCCCCCATTAACAGACTAAAGAAAGCAAAAATTACGAGTGTATCAAGTGTAGATAGTATAAATCTCTCATGCAAAGTTTACAAACTTCCGTCACGTTTGTAAACCCATACTTTTATTTTCATGTAGGCAACATTCATTCAGCTTTTGACTCTCATTTCCTGTACCTTTTTACTCCGCTACTCGGACGGTCGAAAATATTTATTTTCCCTAACTTTCCATTTCCTGCTTAGTAGGATAATTTGCAATGATTATGAAGGGGAAAAATTATGTGCTCGTTTTAACACTAAACACGGATGTACACACAAATACAGCCTATATAGTATTAATATAATTTATAGAGATATTCTCAGTGTTTGTTAGTCTCTTGTTCCTGATATGGGAAAGGCTTGGAGTTTGGTAGAAAGAAGAAGCATTATTATTACTCGTAAAAACTCAAGCGAATGGCTTATTCCTTTCCACTAGCTTATTGTTACACAACATGAAGTGCATAAAGAATATAATGTATAGAAGTTGTATTTCGGTTTGAAAGACTTCTTCTGTCTCGGTTTTACAGGGTAAATGGGAGGAAGTGCGCTTTCTTCGTATTTAGCAATCTTAGCAAGAGATGAAGTAAAGCGATGTGAAACAAGTGTTTTGTGAAAATTTGCTGTAAAACTTTTTGCAATGTACGTATACACCACCATTAAGGGAGCTTCCAAAGAGAAATTTCTTCCCACAAAAATGTACGCAGCAGTGGATTGGTGTACTAGTAGTGGTATTCATTTTATATCAAATATAACGGTCTGTATAGACATATATACGCTGTGATTTTAGGAGGTTTTGGTTGTCGTAAGAAAAGCAGTTTTTATACACAGACGGAGGAAGAGAATAAACTGAAGGCACGGAATGGTTTAACTATGCAGATTTTTTAGTATTATGTTTTCTTCTCTCACCAACCACACACATAGTCAAGTCAAAGTCATAACCAACTGGTTCATGGAACCTACAAAACATAGATACAAATGGAGAAAAAGAGCTTTTCAAATCAGCTCAATTTCCTTTTTTCTTCTCATGTTCCTCCAGTAGTAAAAAAGATCATAAAAAATATCGTTACATGTAAAATACACAAAACAGCAGCAGGCAAAGCAAGGTGAAACTCGTTTTTGGAAATAAATGTAAAAACACGGTCGTCATCCTCTGACTTGACTCTCACTTTTCGGTCGTTTTTGATATCTGACAACATTACAGAGAACAGAACTACCTATATTTTTGTAAGTAAGTTTAAATGTGCCTACTTAAGCATGAAAGTAGAAAAGGGACAAAAAATAAAAGACGAAACTTTACATGCTCTCTCGACTTGGAAATTGGCACAAATATTACAAATGTGTATGATTATACTTGTTCTTTCCCTTGTAATATTACAATTTTGTACATTTCACAAGTGTCTGTGTGAGATGATAAAAAAGTAAAGTGCTTTCTCCTTTCTCATCTTAAGATTTTCGAAATGGGCCCAGATTTCGTTTTTCGTGAGAATGATATTGTATTATGTCTGAGAAAGGTAGCAGGAAAACTTGTAAGTGGGTGTTTACCAATGTGCTTCTGTATTACTGGAAGCATGTTGCGAGATACATTCATACACATGGAGAAAGTTTAGGGAATGGGGACAAAAAAATTAGAAACTGAGAAGCACAACGAAACTGAATATGAAAGGGAAAGATGACGCAAAGCAGTGGAACGAAGCTTGAATGAAGATGTCTTCAGTTTTTCCTATTCTTTTTGTGCATAACGACCTCCAGAAAGTAACTATTTTTGGGGATAAGACGATGGGAAGGTACACGATAAAACTTACCTTTTAGCTTAGCATATAAGTACTGCAGTAACAAGTTTAAAAGCCCAGGAAATTTTTTTCATGTACAATTTTGCAAGAGATATGTTACGTAGGAGAAAAGGGGACGAAGAAAATCATAGCTAAAAGTTTTTCTTTTTATCCATCTTAAGCAAAAGTTAAAGTATGAATACTCGTCGATCTAATCTCAAATTATGGATGTTGGTTTGCTAGAAAGGATGAAGAACAACCTTCTAGTATATGTTGGGTTGCTGCCACCGTCGCCGCAATAGTCAGACGTTGGCATCACGTCATTTACAACACAACATGACACATGACGATATTAGCCAAGAGTCGCAGTTTTAACAAGCGGATCGGCTTTTCGTGTGAGTTAAATAAGTAAGGGGAGAGTGAGACAAAACGATCTCTGGTCCCGTTGACATCGACTGCGAAAAATTAAATTCTTTGAGCAAGTACAAATTGTTGGCTGTTAACAATCTCGTATCCAGTACAGATAACATCTTAATCGAAATACAGTTTAATTGTATGCAGAGTAAAAATGGTTTTATTGTCACTACAGCCCTAAAAACGTGACGTTCTCATGCATAGTTAATCAATGCTATATTTAGCTTTATATATAAAAAACAATGGCGGGCAGTCAACCAAAATTATTCAATTGAATGTCGAATGGACCATTTTATCGTACTAACAGGCATACAAACTTTATTCAGTGGTACACTTACTTGAAAATAGAAAGCGTTAGAATGCCTAATCAAAACGATAATAAAATTTTGTTTTTACACCTTCCTTCCGGCATTGTAAACGAGCAGAGTTATTCATAAATTTCAAACAAGGGCTCGATTGTTAGTTGATTAGATTGCAATATGCATATTGGCACATTCTATTTAATTCAAAAGTACACCTAATACAAATTGTGCCTATCCGAACCAACTATGCATGTATATTCACACGTTTCAATAAAACAAAGCATGTGGCTTTGAGGATTTTCTGAGGATATATCATGTAACCTGTTCCTTTTCTCTACCAAAAAAGATAAAATTTTATGCACTTGCCTTACCACACACTAACAATTTGCCAACTTTGCACAAAACTAGAATAATTTCATCAGTCGACGGCAGCAGTGTGAAAGCACGTTAAAAGCACAAAAGTTGAGAATGAAATCAGTACCAGTTTGAACAGACTTTCCCTTGTTTTTCTCCCTTACTTACCATTCATGCACACCCATTCCAGCACATTGGTTACATGCACGCAAGGAAGTCGGGATGATTTTAGTATTTCGCTACTTACTTTGCAAAAACTAACTTTTCGTCCCAATCCAAACTCAACAACAGGGAAAAGAACAGAAGAGAAAGTAAGCAGCATGCAGAGCAACACGACCTGGGCTGCATTTCAATCCTGTCAGCGTGCTTCCATATCTCTAACCACACCAGATGAATACAAATGAACAAATACCATTACTTTTACTCCTAGTTTCTCCTGCATAACTAACTATTACACTATCACATAAGCTTATGATATCTCACATTATGTATCAAATGTGTGGGGTAGGCATCTGCGTTCGTATTATTATTAGTATATGCTTACTTAGGTGAAAGTATGCGTGCATGTTATGGATGTTGCTCGCTTGCTCTCTTGTTAGTCCAACCAACCATGCCAGATTTCATAATCCCTTTTTTCCACTGTCACTTTTACTTGCATTTTCAGAAGGGAAGGGTAGATAAGGAAAAGTAAACCAATACATAGTTTTTTGAAGGTATGATGCATTCTCTTCTCCCTCTGTATATGTTCAATATAATACATGCTTCAACTGCTTATCTAATAATAACCATCAACGTAGGAATCTACTTACTACCCATATGTACATGGCAAAGAATGGGGAACAAGTGGAATACAAAGCATATCATCATCAAATTGTGTAACTTGTTTGTTACCAGACTCTAACTTCTCTCGGGATTCACATTACTTGCCTATATTTATGTACATTGGTTGGAATTAAGGGTGTATTATTTACCTTTGCTACTATATAAATGTACCTTTCCTTCACTCCTTTCAGAGTGTAGGGATGCTGTCATCTCAATAAGCTAAATAGTCTGCCTTCACTTTTTGTACAAGAGAAGAATGAGAAAGAAAAGGTATCTTGATTCATACTTTTCCTATAACTTTTCCCTTCTTTTTTGTCACATTATCTCAAATCTGCGTTCTCCTTTGGGACGGTGCGTGAAAGCGGAAGACTCAAGTTAGTTGCTGCTTCTAGCTAGTTTGGCTTCACCATCATCCTTATCCATATCTTGTGTTTGTGAAGCCTTCTTTTACGTGGTAGGTACTCAATGCTGTACTAGCACTTGTCAAGACTCTGAATGGCACCGTTGTTCTGCCCAAACTATGCAAGTATAATGATGATGACGATGACGAGGGACTTTGATAATTATATTATGGGTATACACAACACAACTAAACTCATTTTTCCACATGCTTTACTTTTCCCACCAGGGTCTTACTACTCACAACTTATTCATAGTACATACACACACGTAGGAATGGTTGTGCGTAGAAAAGGAGAGAAACAAAGATGAGAAATTGCTTTCCATTGTTGAATACTAAAGCACATGAGCTCTGCGTAAGATAATTTGAAGTGCCAGTGAGAGAGGAAAAAATAATGAGATTTTTGCATTTAGAGTACCACGCGTTCCTCATCCACGCACACACACGGAATAAAGGGGTCTTTTTGTTTTGGGATTTACACAATTGCGTTTAACGTGACAATAGAAACATTTAGGGTCCATTTTCTACAAGCAAGCGGTCTTATATTTTTCCGAACAGCAGCCTTCTTTGAAGGATCGCATTGTGGTACCATGTTTTAAGATAGGAAGAAAGAAGCAAATCGATGATTGAGAAGAAATATATATGTTATTTTTTCTTCAACCAAGATATTTCAAAACGTGGTCCATTGTACCACTGGTATTTTGTTTGTTATTGGCTACATAGCAAGTTCAAAGCAAAACAATATGGTTAGTTTTTCTATTACCAAAATGTCAAATGTCCTGCTGTTCTCCAGGCTTACAATTTGATATTATTGTATTTATCCGAAGGAATACAAAAGGATTGGCACAAGAAAGCAGCGAGAAAAGAAGGAATAAAAAAGTGGAAATGTGTTTTGTGCCTGCTTTGCTTGTCTGATCCATTTTTGTTTTTCTTTTCTTCCTTGTGTTTTGCCTTCAGGATTTTCTCAATCCCAAATGGGTACAGCGTGACTTGCTGAAAAGTAGACACGACTTTGACTACAAATGTATAGGAGGTGGATGTAGCTTTGTGTAGCTAGTGTATCGCACGTGGAGATCACAGTAACATTCTATGATGATAACTGTCTTGCACACATCTGCCACGTACTGGGGCTCACGGTATGAAGACCACCGAATATAATGAGTAGAGTGTGATCTATGTAGGCATATGTTATTTGCATAAAAATTTGGATGCATGGGGACCATCGAATAGGTCACCCGCAGACCACCCCTAGAATGTTACTGATCTCACGTTTGCGATACACTAGACTACCACAAAAGTACATCCACCTCCTATACTTTGTAGTCAAAGGTCGTGCTACTTTCAGCAAGTCACGCTGTGACCATTTGGGATTGAGAAATCCTGAAGTTGCAAAACACAAGGAAGAAAAGAAAAAACAAAAATGGATCAGAACAAGCAAAGCAGGCCACAAACACATCCCGTTTCCACTTTTTATTCCTCTTTTCTCGCTGCTTCTTGTCGCCAATCCTTTTGTATTCCTTCGGATACATCAATCATATCAAATTGTAAGCCTTGGAGAACAGCAGGACATTTTGACATTTTTGGTAATTTTAGAAAAATACCATATTGTTTTGCTTTGAACTTGCTAATGTAGCCAATAACAAACAATACAGTAGGTTACAATGCGACCACGTTTTGAAATATCTTGCGTTGAAGAAAAAAGACATATATTATTTCTTCTCAATCATCGATTTGCTTCTTTCTTCCTATCTTAAAACATGGTACCACAATGCGATCCTTCAAAGAAGGCTGGCTGTTCGGAAAATATAAGACCGCTTGCTTGTAGAAAATGGACCCTTAAATGCTTCTATTGTCACGTTAAACGCAATTGTGTAAATCCCAAAACAAAAAGATGTTTATTCTGTGTGTGTGCCGTGGATGGCGAACGCGTGGTACTCTAAATGCAAAAAATCTCAATTATTTTTTCCTCTCTCACTGGCACTTCAAATTAATCTTACGCAGAGCTCATGTGCTTTAGTATTCAACAATGGAAAGCAATTTCTCATCTTTGTTTCTCTCCTTTTCTACGCACAACCATTACCTACGTGTGGTGTATGTAGATATGAAATAAGTTGTGAGTAGTAGACCCTGGTGGACAAAGTAAAAGCATGTGAAACAAGAGTTTCAGTTGTGTTGTGTATACCCATAATATAATTATCAAAGTCCCGTCATCGTCTTCATCATATCCTTGCATTAGTTTGGCAGAACAACGGTGCCATTCAGAGTCTTGACAAGTGCTAGTAACATTGAGCTACCTACCACGGTAAAAGGAAGGCTTCACAAACAAAAGATATGGATAGGATGATGGTGAAGCCAACTAGCTAAAGCAAGCAACTAACTTGGGATACTTCCGCTTTCACGCACCGTCCCCCAAAGCGAGGGAACGGCCAGTTTGAGATATGTGACAAAAAAGAAGGAAAATTTATAGGAAAAGTATGAATCAAGATCCTTTTCTTTCTCATTCTTCATCTTGCTACAAAAAGGAAGCAGAACTATTTAGCTAATTGGAGATGACAGCCATCCCTACACTTGAAAGGGAGTGCAGGGAAAGGTACATTTTATGTAGCAAAGGTAAATAATAACCCTTAATTCAACAATCTACGTAATATAGGCAAGTAATTGATCCCGAGAGAAGTTAGAGTGGTAACAAACAAGTTACACAATTTGATGAATGATTGCTTTGTATTCCACTTGTCATTCTTTGCCTGCTACATATGGATAGTAAGTAGATTCCTCGTTGATGGTTATTATTAGATAAGCAGTTTTAAGCATGTATTTGAACATATACAGAGGGGGAGAAGAGAATGCATCATACCTTCAAAAAACTATGTATTGGTTTACTGTTTCTTATTACCCTTCCCTTCTGAAAATGCAAGTAAAGTGACAGGGTGGAAAAAAGGATTAGAAATCTGGCATGGGTTGGTTGGACTAACAAGAGAGCAAGCGGCAACATCCAATAACATGCACGCATACTTTCACCTAAGTAAGCTATACTAATATAATACCGAACGCAGTGCCTACCCCACACATTTGATCATAATGTTGAGATATCATAAGCTTATGTGAAGTGCTAAATAGTTAGTTATGCAGGAGAAACTAGGAGTAAGAGTGAATGGTATTTGTTCATTTGATATTCATCTTGGTGTGGTTAGAGATATGGAAGCACGCTGACAGGATTTGAAATGCAGGGCCCAGGTCGGGTGTTGCTCTCATGCTGCTTACTTTTCTTCTGTTCTTTTCCCTGTGTTGAGTTTGGATTGGGACGAAAAGTTACGTTTTTGCAAAGTAAGTCGAATATACTAAAATCATCCGCTTCATTGCGTGGCATGTAACCAATGGTGCTTGAGATGGGTGTGCAATGATGGTAAGTAAGGGGGAAAACAAGGGGAAAGTCTGTTCGAAACTGACTGATTTCATTCTCAACTTTTGTGCTTTATAACGTGCTTTCACACTGCTGCCGGTCGACTGAATGAAATTATTCTAGGTTTTGTGCAAGAGGTTGGGCAAATGTTGTGTGTGGTAGGCAAGGTGCATAAATTTTATCTTTTGTAGAGGAAAAGGAACAGGTCATGATATATCCTCAGATCCTCAAAAGCCACTTGCTTTGTTTTATTGAAACGTTGTGATATACATGCATAGTTGGTTCGGGATAGGCACAATTTTGTATATGGTTTACTTTTGAATTAAATAGGGAATTGTGGCAATATGCATATGCAATCTATCAACTACATCGAGCCTTGGGCTTTGAATTTATGAATAACTCTGCTCGCTTTACAATGCGGGAAGTTAAGGGGGTTGTAAAACAAATTTTATATCGTTTTGATTAGGCTTTAACGCTTTTATTTAAGTAAGGTGTACCAGACTGAATAAAAGTTTGTATGCCTGTTAGTACGATAAAATGGTCTCGACATTCAATGGAATATTTTGGTTGAACTGGCCGCCATTGTTATTTTATATATAAAGCTAAATATAGCATTGATTAAACTTGCATGGAAGTCACGTTTTTAGGGCTGTGTGACATAATAAAACATTTTTACTCTGCATACAATTAAACTGTATTTTCGATTAAGATGTTATCTGTACTGGATACGAGATTTTACAGCCAACAATTTGCTACTTGCTCAAAGAATTTTATTTTCGCGAGTCGATGTCAACGGGACGAGATCGTTTTGTCTCACTCTCCCCTTTACTTATTTTAACTCCACGAAAAGCGATCGCTTGTTAAAACTGCGACTCTTGCTAATATGTCATGTTGTCATGTTGCTGTTGTAAATGGCGTGATGCAACGGTTGACTATTGCGGCCGACGGGTGGCCAGCACCCAACTATACTAGGAAGGTTTGCTCTTCATCCTTTCTAGCAACCAATTCCATAATTTTTGAGATTAAGATCGACGATATTCAATTACTTTACTTTGCTTAGATGGATAAAAAGAAAAACTTTTAGCTATGATTTTTTCGTCCCCCTTTCTCCATACGTAACATATCTCTTGCAAATGTACATGAAAAAATTTCCTGGGCTGTTTAAACTTGTTACTGCAGTCTTATATGCTAAGCTAAAAGGTAAGTTTTTGTTTTTTCTTCCCATCGTCTTATCCCCAAAAATAGTTACTTTTCTGGGAGGTCGTTATGCACCAAAAAGAATTAGCGAAAAACTGAACGGACATCTTCATTCAAGGCTTCGTTCCACTGCTTTTTCGTATCTTTCCCTTTGCATATTCAGTTTCGTTGTGCTTCTCAGTTTCTAATTTTTTTGTCCCTTCCCTAAACTTTCTCCATGTGTATGAATGTATCTCGCACTGCTTCCAGTAATACAGAGAGCACATTGGTAACACCCACTTAAAGTTTTCCTGCTACCTTTCTCAGACATAATACATATCATTCTCACGAAAAACAAACTGGGCCATTCGAAATCTTAAGATGAGAAAGGAGAAGCACTTGTACTTTTTTATCATCTCCACAGACACTTGTGAAATGTACAAAATTGTAATGTTAAAGTGAAGAACAGTAAAAACACATTTGTATATTTGTGCCAATTTCCAAGTCGAAGAGCCTGTAAAGTTTCGTCTTTTATTTTTATGTCCCTTTTTTACTTATGCTTAAGTTAGGCATTTACTTACTTACAAAAAAAATATAGTAGTTCTGTTCTCTGTAAATTTGTTTTGGGTAAGATATAAAAAACGACCGAAAAGTGAGTCAAAAAAAAAAAAAAAAAAAGGGTCGAGATGGAGACCGTGTTTTTCATTTATTTCCAAAAACGGAGTTTCACCTTCTTTTGCCTGCTGCCTGTTTTGTATTTTAATTGTAACGATATTTTTTAATGATCTTTTTTACTACTGCGAGGAACATGGAGAGAAAAAAGGAAATTGAGCTGATTTGAAAAGCTCTTTTCTCCATTTTATTTTGTTTTGTAGGTTCAATGAACCAGTTGCGTTATGATTTGACTTGGACTATGGTGTGTGGTTGGTGAAGAAGAACATAATACTAAAAAATCTGGCTAGTTAAACCATTCCGTGCCTTCAGTTTATTCCTCTTCCTCCGTTGGTGTATAAAAAATGTTTTCTTAACGACAGCCAAAACCTACTAAAATCACAGCGTATATATGGGGTCGTATACAGACCGTTATTTGATATAAAAAATTGAATACCACTACTAGTACACCAATCCACTGCTGCGACATTTTTGGTGGGAGAAATTTCTCTTTGGAAGCTCCCATTAATGGTGGTGATATAGTACATTGCAAAGTTTTTACAGCAAATTTTCACAAAACACTTGTTTCCATCGCTTTACTTCATCCTTGCCTAAGATTGCCTAAATACGAAGAAGCGCACTTCTCCATTATACGCCCGTGTAAAACCTCGAGACAGAAGAATAGTCTTTTCAATCCAGAAGAGGATGCTCTATTTTTAAATTATGGGATTTATCCATTATAGTTATACTTTTTGTGCTCATTCATGTTGTGTTAGACATGATTGGCTATCAAAGTGGAGAACTGTGTAAAGTAGGCCATTGTCGGCGCTGTACAGTTGTAATCGACCTAATGCTATTAATAAATTCGTATTTCTGTGCTGCTCATAGTCTCAACACTCCCATAGCCGTGTGTTCGGATGTCAGACACCAAAGAAGATGTGAACACACTGAGATATCTCTTTCTCTATTGAGTCATATAATTCTAAACTCTAGGACATTACGTATCTCCGCTAGGTACGCCTCTTGTCGGCCTCGCGTATAGTGGGAATCTATCGGATGGTATCTAGTAGTGAATTCAAGATCTGTCACAGTTTGACTATTTTTGTTTCACGCGCGCACCTCTCGGCGACCGCTTCTCTCCGCCCTGAAATGTTTCCTATGCATATAAAAATCAATTGCTCAATATTTTTCACTCTTCGTAGTATGCAAGAATGTGTGTGTATTGGAGATTGTAGGGGAAAGAAGATAATTTCGAGCACCGATCTGAGTAGCGGTCATTAGATTGAAGAAAAGTACATAAGGGTACAGAAAAAAACTGAGTGTCCTAAAAGATGACTTCTGAAGATATAGACAATATGTTGTCGCGCATACATGAAAATTAAATAAGTAACACATGGGAGTTTTATCACAAAGTCGTAGAACGGAAGTTTGTAAAACTTTGGCATGTGATGATTAATATATAAATACTTATCTGATATACGACTCTGATTACAATCTTTAAATTATTTCTGTTCGCTATATATATATATAAGTCTTTGTTTAAACTGATTCATGCAACCCATTTTAATGTGGCGTCTGTGCATGGCGTGTCGTAATCGCTACCATGATACTACACTCACGTGTAATTAGTGCTTACCATCTTGTACTTCTATACGTTTTATTATCCTGTGCGCATTGTATAGAGAATCGCTTTCTAGGTGAGGATTCCTCACGGTGGTAACAACTAAACCACGAGACAATGTATAACCTATGTGGATAACTCCAAACTTTTCTCTAAATATCTCGCTCAGTGTAAGCTGAGAAGATGATCCACAGTCCGATATCCGTTGATTCATTCTGTTCTGTAGTGATAGATGTGATTTCATTAGATAGTTGACTGCTGCTATGTAGTTCCAAATTGTCGGAGAGCTTGTTCAAAAAAAGATAGACCACGTATGCTGTTCGCTGCCAAACTGTGTCACGCAACAACAGACTGAATCACATGATAGAATCGTGATAAGATGGATGAAAATGCTATAAGTGTGAATTACAAACTCCAATATAAACTGAATGTCATATGTAGACCTAACATATTGCGATACTTTGGCGTTGCATATGATGTGAGTATTGTTCATAAATAAATAAGGATGATA